>JZKD02S1633090.1:92497-109670 GCA_000966675.3 Picea glauca
TATTATGCAACCTCTTTTGAATGTGAAAAGAGGCTCTTTAGGGCACAATTAGGTCTTTGACCAACCTCCCCACGCATATTGAGCTCGGATTTGATGTCAAATCGACTTGGGAGCCAATCCATTAGTGGTTGGGAGGCCGACCAGCTTCATAAATGCGCCGTTTGGCAGGCGCGCGGGTTTTGCACCCCACAACCGCGCATATGCGCTCAAAATACGAAGATGTTGCGCGCGCGTGCGTGCGCCCAGTGGGTGCATCGCGCTTTTTAATTTTTTGGCCATTTTTGCATAGTTTTGACCCTTTTGTTGTGCTGTGGAGTTAATCCTTGTGGCATGAATGACTGTTTTTCTGTGTTGATGATGCGGAGTTCTTGTCGCCCTGTGCGGACGAAATTATAGTGATAACAACCTCCTTGTATCAAAAAATCAAAGAAGTCCTGGAATGGAAACTGATACTGAAAGAATATCCACACTCTTTGACTGAGCATCGAACTATATATGTTATTTTTCCAAGAACAGGGATTCAGATCCTCACTTCAAATGTTGGTGAAATATTTTTTTTGCTTCTTCAACCCTCTTAAAAACTCAAACCGACCATTTTTTCACTAGAATCAAGGTGCGTGGAGAGGCCTCGACCACTATCTTGAAATTGAGATTAGTACAATTCTTTAACTAATCACTTATCAGTCTCTTCCTAGGAAACTAACCTACTAGTGTATGATCCCCCATTTCCATAATGTCATTAAGTTTAGTTTTACCTCCTAGATTTAATGGACATTAATCATCATCATCGTCATCATATTTTTTATTCATTTACATATATTTGAATTTCTCCTGAGACTGAAGCCCTATCTCCTCTAAATCAAAGGAAGGGTCACCACTCAGTAGTTTCAGATCCAACAATGTTCCCATAAAATAAACCATCTTCCTCAGTAGATCATGTATTCAGGGTAGATGGATCCATAGGATTGGGTTCATAACTCCAAGTGTGGGTTGATGGATCCACAAGATTGGGGTCATAACTCCAAGTGTAGGACGATAGGCTTAAGAAATTATGGTCCTTGGATTGATCACACAGAATCCTCATCACCCTATTCTCCATCTAGTCTCCAATTTTTCGACACCCTGTATGCCTAGTTCCTATTCCAACTCACCAAAAATTACCATGGTGTCCACCTCTAGGGGTCTGGAACCAAAATGGTGAAGCTTGTTGGTATCCTGCAACACATCCAAATGACTAAAAATTGGGTTGTCCCAAATTTCTTAACCATCCAACAAATCATCAGTGAAGTCAAAAACTTCCTCCTCATGCCAAATTTTTCATTCCACGTGGTTTAAGTATGACGTTTTTGGTGATAGGTTCACCCTGCATCCACCTTTTCTCCTGTGGAAACTTCATCCTTTGTTTGCACCACAAAGAATCCTCCATTTTTCTAAAATTATTTACCTACTGAACACTTCTCATTTTAATCTAGTCAAAACTTGGTATAGTGACAACACTCTTGTTTCCAAATGAAGATGAAAAAAACATTCCCCTAGATGCACAATATAGAACATTGCAAAGCCAATCCATTCCACCGTGTAAAATGGTTTCCTAATCCCTCAAATTACAATAAACAAATTTACTTTGTTTTCGGGAACTGTTAGAGCAAGATTTACCCAACCCTATGCAATCTTGCAGAGAGGGCCTTTTTCCATTTCCCTATGCAGACTTATCTTCCCTGTTACTAAAGTCGAGAGACAAAAATATAAATTTTTCCACTTGTAAGCATCTTGCACCCTATACAAAAAGCGTATACGTAGGATGCTCCACTACAGCCTGTGTACATCGGGATTTGTGCCATAAAATCAAAAGCAAATGTTGGGTTTCCATGTTAGGACAAAAGATCTATAATCCTTGGCCTTCCATATACTAGAAACGTTTTGACTCGGCCCTTCAGTTGCATTTTCAAAGATATAAAGAAGCCAATTCCGAGTTGTGGAAAAGGAGAAAGAATTCAACTTTGAGAATAAAGTTACTCTGGAGAAATTATTTACTTCATATTGAGTCTGCATCCCTTTGTCCTTTAAGTCTGAACAAAGTGTTCATCCCCCAAGATCTTCCCTTATTTATGGATAACCCCATTATCTCCCTTATATGAGCTTGACTTTGGTGTAGGATTGAAGTGGTGGAGGCCTAGCTGGAAGAAACTTGGTTTCTCGGTTCCGAACCATGTCAACATGGAAGTCTGTAATATTTTCACTTATGTTAATCATTAATTAATAGAAATACTCTCTTTCTGTCTAATTGATGTCTTGAAAATATATAAATTGTTATCCATGGGCGTATTTGTTATGTATATTGATGGATTGTGCTATCTAATGTGCTGACCTTTTATATTGCCACCATATGCTTGTTTTGCTTGTTTGTTGAGAACTTATTGCAGGTATATAGCTTTGGGTCGAAGTGCTCAATGGTGGATGTCATCGAACATCTGGAAGAGGTAGGCCCCCTTTCTTATCTCCTTTTCACGTTGGTTTATATATCATTTTTTTGGAATATAGTTGATTTCTATAGTCATTTCCGTCTGTTGTGGTTCACCCTAGCCATAGAGAGATTTTCCTCATAACAGAATTGGAGACCATACTGGGGATGAATATTCTTTCTTAGGGTTTGAAGTACTTTTCTCCTTAGATTGCCCTCATTTCTATTATGGTTCTTGTCATATAATTTCTTGACAACTCCTGTTCAGTCTGGGTCTAAGTTTCATCCTTTCTCCCTTGCCTGGTCTTGTTTCAAGGCATATACGTTCCTTTTTCCTTGACAGTCGCGTATACACGCAGGCTGTCTCATTGCAAGCTGCATGTATACGCTTTGTTTTCCCAAACAGTCGCGTACACCTTTTTCCTTGCATGTTTGCTTGGTCTATTGTTTGTTGGGTGGGATTTGGTGCTTGCTGAGCCTTCTCAAGTCTCTCTAGTGCCTGTTGAGTGCTTGTGGGATGAAAAGAAGCCATCTTTTGGTTGAATTTCTGGGCAAAGTATTTCTCTTCATCTTTTCATTTTTGTTTTCCTTGTACATTGGGCTGGGTGTTTTATTGCGTAATATCCTGCTTGAGTTATCTCTTTTTTTACACAGTAGGGTTATATATCAAGTTACTTTTCAGTCCATGCATTTTCAGTTTTGATATATTGAAAATACAAAAAAAATAGGCATTTTGCATTGCTTGGCATTTTTGTCTTTTTGGTTTCTATCATTATCTTAGTGCATATAGTGAAAGATTGCATTTTTACTTCTGAATTGCAGAGTTGAATTTGAAAATTGCATCGTTTTTAGAAGCATATCATATGTTAAAAGTTAAAGTTAGGACTTTGCATTATTTTCATATTTAATTTTCTTGCAAAGTCTTAACACCATGAGTTTCACTACCATACCTTTTTGAGTAATCAAGGCCATTAAAATCAATGCTATAATTTAAAATTTATTAGTAACAATTTTATTTTCTAGGGTGCACAAACTAGCCTAGGATTTAGTGCCTTGGAATATGATTTTTGTGAGTAAACTTCTCCAAGGAAATTAAATCAACATATGTGTCTCAATCAGGGAGTGGAGAAATCCATTACATAATTGGTAAGATTAGGAGGCTCCCCTCACACCAGATTTAATCATGAGGTCATACGAAGTTGGTTGAAGGGATATCCCCTCGATACCTTCCTAGCGTCAGAGATATTTCTGGGGATCTATTCGTATATGGGGATCTTGTTAGTGCCTTTACCTCCGTGAGAGGTGGTTCTTTCAAGGTTTCAGTATTTGCTACCTTGCCCATACGGTGGACTTGACTTACAAATACTCGCCTATGCATCGATTATATAGTGGTTTATTAGTTTCTTGACTTAGGTGTCTCATAGATTACTTGCATGGGTTATTCTGCAGGCACCCTAGGTCAAATAAGGGTCGGACAACACACAACCTTTATGGAGGATTACCTCCCGGGGGGATCTGGCCGACTAGTTTTTAAGCCCACGAGGGCCCTTATAAATGATTTTGTTACCTCCAATATTTAGCAAGGAATATCAAGCCCCTCTTGGGGGAGACATACATTCCTTAGGGAGGGAGGTGACTCAGCCACTTTACCCTATTTGCATGCATATTGGTTGTTTCACTTTTGGTGTTCTCTTTGCTTACTAGTTGGCCTTAGGATATATTTTTTATCTTTAGAATCTTAATTCATTGTGGATTCGATCCAACCTCCCCCCTGGTCACGTCGCTTGTTACAGTTATTATCGATTTCGTGTCCTTTCCTTCTAAAAGGTGTAGATTTATTATACGTGGTACACACACATCCACCGTTCAGACTTGTGATTCTACAAGGATGATTATTGAACCTGGTCTTCATAATTATGGGAGCCCTTCGACTCCCATACCCACTATAGTTAATGGCACCCCTTCGACTACTTCAACTTCTATGGTCGTATTCCCAGAGGTACCTATCATTACTATGGCCCGACCTATAGTTAATTCTAAAGCTACTGCCTCGAACCCCTTTGGGTCTCTTGGCCACTCATTGGGCTACAATGTTCAGTTCATCCCTATGGCTTCTAGTCCATTTTCTTAGGATATGCCTAAATTCACTTCGCATTTTTTGAACTCCATCCCAGCTGTGGGCCCTAATGCTAGCATTGGGCTTGGAGGCAATACACCTCTCTACACTCCTTTTTCATTTGGTGGATCTCAAATCCCTCAAATGACTCCTAATATGGGGGGTATCCATGCTTTTAACCCTAGGTCCAATCCTCCTACTTCTGGGTGGAATAGTCTACCTGGAAGACAAGCTTCGGCTCAAGTTCCATCCTACAACCCCACCTCCTCGACGCAAATTCTAACCAACACATTTGGCATGACAAATCCACCTCTATCATTCAGTTTCCAATCTGGAGGATGTCATCTTCACAATTTGGGAAACCCCCAACCCGAATCTAATCTAGCTGGGGGCAATTTCTATAACCCTCAACAGAACATTTCAGCTAGAATGATGCCCAACCAGCCTTATATGAATCAGCCCAAAGGAGGGCCTTATAATGTGGGACAGGTCCATGGTGTTTATCAGAACCCTGGATGGCCTGCAAATCCGCAAGTGCAATCTTTCCTGGGAGGTTGGGGCCAGATGTCACAACCCTGGCTCCCTTTTCTGGCCACACTTAATCTGCCATATTTGTTTAAGTTAATGAATGACCCTATGAGTCATGATCCTACATGGCCCCCGATCCCCACCAAACTTCCTTCGGACATCCTGAAGTTCGAGGATAAGAATGGAGAGGATCCTGGCGATCACGTCACTACCTTTCACCTTTGGTGCTCATCAAACTCCCTTAATGACGATTCTATTCATTTGAGATTATTTCAATGCACCCTCATTGGAGTTTCTACAAAATGGTATATTGAGATACCTAAGGGATCATATGGGACTTTTAGTCAGGTGGTGATGGTGTTTCTTAACCACTTCCAGTTGCCCATTCATTATGATGCTAGCCTAGAACTGTTATCTACATTACACCAGGATACCACCACTCATATCTCGGACCATATCTAGGCATGGTGTAGACCGAAGAGGTTGATTAAGACCCCTATACTCTGGGCCTTTGTTTTAGAATGGTTTCTTAAGTCTTTGAACACTCCTATCTCGAAGGACGTTGTTATTTCCAGGGTTACCACTGAGGAAGAAGTGATATTTAGGGCCCAACTGTTAGATTTGATATATGCACAGTCTGGTATGTTATACCACCTTCTTCCTGATGCACCGCAGTCTACTTACAACCTTAGGCAAAAGCCTGGACCTCATGTCGATGGCATTATAAGTTCTGCCAATCTAAAGTCTGCAGACTCGGTGACAAACTAGTTCAAAGAGTTGTCTTTAAGCCAGTCTGTAGGAGGACCAACCTTGTCTGTGTCTTCCAAGCCCACTCAGTCAGCGGATGTACACTTTGTGCAATCGTTGGCGAACCCAAACGGTAATCAACAACCAGTAGGTAATAAGAAGAAAGGACGCAATAACCGTAAGGGTACGAAAAATGGTAATAAACCCAAGGACAATAATAATAATGAGAAGATGGGTAGTAATGATGGAGAGGGAAAATGAGAAATACGTAAGGTGAATTTTCCCTGTAATCTTTTCCCAGACGATCACCTTACCCATTTGTGCCCCAAACTTGCAGAAGCTATGAGGTTATTAGCTCAATATCCCGTCGTGTTGACGAATCCATTCCCACATAATCAACATTTAGCCTCGAGCTCCTTAAACGCCAAAAATGTGGCTGGTGGAAGTCAAAACCATCATTCGCAAGATGGCGACCATTTATGTATCAATATGGTCGATGCGAAAATAGATGTAGCCACTCGATCTCAAGACTATAGTTCTAAACAAACTAATCCTGGTCTAGAATCTCCTCCTCCTCCTTCGGAGATGACTTTATAGATTGAGAAATCAGAGCCACCACCTCATATTCCGAAAGGAGTACTTAAGCACTCTACCCATAATCCAAATGCTAGAGCTGCCTAGAACTAATCTATTGTTGAGGACCTAGGTCAAACCCCTTGTGCGATGTCGGATTTGGAGGTACTCTATACGTTTCCTTCATAGAGGAATGCCTTTCTCTCTACTTTAGGATCTCTATAACCCAGTGGATCGAAGGTTATCAAGTTTGACGTCACGGATTTTAAGCCTCGATTGTCTTACCATGTGGCTTTCCAAATCCATGTGCAGTATTCAAAGTATACCATCAAACGTGCGATTGTTGATGAAGGAGCTAGTTTGTGTGTGATGTCCCTAGATTATTGGAAAGCTCTTAGTTATCCGACTCTTTCCAAGTCATCGAACATGTTGACTTGTTTTGACGGTCATTCCTTCCACCCTTGCGGTATTCTCCCTGCCTTTTCGGTCCAGTTAGGTGGGAAGATGGTAGAGGTGGAAGTAGAGGTAGTTGATGCACCTCTTGATTAGAACCTATTACTAGGTCGCAATTGGACTTATGCCATGATCATCGTCGTTTCGTCTGTCTTCCATACTCTTTGTTTTCCTCATAAAGGGAATATTGTGATGATTGATCAATTATCCTTTGCGTACTCTAGTCCTAATGCATCGCTTGGACAATTGATCCCTGTGATCAACAATTCTTATCCATCAACTGAGAATATCGGTGCCAAAACGTATTCTTCCCTTATGGGTACTTTCGAATTCTCGACATCGATCCATCACATTTATGCCATGTCCAATATGCTCGTCTCGACAGGGAGGTCCATTCCTTTCCGCATGTCTTATTTCAATGATCTGTGGACCCTACCTTCCCCGACTTCCTCCTGTGAAGGTCAGTCACATGTTGGGATGGTCATGCCATTATCAGCAGTAGAGATTGTGTATCAAGCTATTCTCGATTCTTCCACCGATCTTGATCATGTTCCCTTGCTGATGGACGAGGAGGATCTCATGTCTAGGCCCATGTGGGCAACTTCATTGTCTTGTTCACATGATTTCCTCAATGGGACTTTTCCCTCGGACGAAGCCATCATCGAAGCCATGAATAGTTCCAACAACCCTTGGGATGACATGCATCACCGCTCTTATTTTCTCTCAGAGCTTGAAAGAATCGAACAAGATGACTTTCGATATACTTTGAGTGAGATAGTCGGTCATGCTATAGTTACGCTTGATACGCATGAAATTTATGTTGAAGGAAATATGGTGAGCATTTCTCCTACCATCATGATCAATATCTCTCGTACCCATGGTAAGGTTGAAAATGTAAATATCGATGTGGATTGTTCACTAGAAAAAATCCTAATCTACATCGAGCTCTTCAAGGAATTCCAAGACGTATTTGCTTGGTCCTATGAAGAGATGTCAGGGATCGACCCTCGTATTGTCAAACATGATATTAGAACTTATTTGGATTCTAAACCTATTTGGCAACGTCTTAGAGTTGTCAACCCTTGAAAGGCCCCTGCTATTAAGGCAGAGGTGGAGAAGCTACTTAATGTTGGCTTCATCTACCCAGTTCCCTTGACCGAATGGGTATCCAACACTTTTTCTGTAGATAAGAAGAAAGGAACCATCTGTGTATGTATGGATTTATGTGACCTGAACAAGGCTTGTCTGAAAGACAACTTCCCAACACCTTTCATCGATCAGATTATCGATGAGTGTGTGGGAAGCGAAGTATTTTATTTTATGGACGGATTTTTTGGATATAATCAAATTCAAATCAAACCCAAGTATCAACACAAGACAACATTTATTTTTCCTTGGGGTACTTTTGCATACCAAAAGATGCCTTTTTTCCTTAAAAACACTGGAGAAACCTTTCAACGTGCCACGACTTTTGCTTTTCACGATCTAAAGCACATAGTCAAAGCTTACCTTGATGATCTTGCTACTCACTCTCGTAAGAGAGCGGATCACGTTACTCACCTTCGGCTTTTTTTTGAAAGATGTCATTACTATAGAATCTGGTTGAACCCTCACAAGTGCATATTTTGCATTAAGCCTGGTCATATTTTATGTTTTATAGTTTATGAGACTGGGATCATGGTAGATCCACTTAAGGTTGAGACAATACTTCAGTTGCCTCCCCTGTGCGCGATTAGACAGCTTCAGGGTTTATAGGGGAAAGATAACTTTCTTCGTAGGTTTATAGTGAACTATGCCACTATCACTAAAGGTTTCATGCGTCTTTTGAAGGATACCCCTTTTATCTAGGATGCGCAAGCCTAGGAGTCCTTTGATGCCTTGAAGAAAGATTTGGTGTCGGAGCCTCTGCTGAAGCCCTCTGACTACAGTAGATATTACTTGCTTTATATCGCCACGTCTGAAGATACGATTGGTATGGTTCTAGTTCAGGAGGATGATGAGCTCCGTGAGCACTTCATCTACTATCTTAGTCGAACTTTACTCGGTCCTGAACTTAATTACACTCACATTGAAAAGCTAGCTTTGGCTGCCATGCACATAGTCCATAATTTGCGTCATTATATATTACTTTTCAAGAATACGGTGGTTGTTGATGTTAATCCATTTCAATATGTGCTTACCTGACATATCATAGGGGGGAAATATAATAAAAGGATTTTCATTTTACAAGATTTTGATCTCAATTTCACTTCTGTGAAATCCAAGAAATCTCTAGTCTTTGCGAAGTTGATATCTGATTTTCCACGATTAGATGAGGACGTTATCCATGTTGATTCATTTGTGGGAAAAACATATTTTTATTGTCTTGTCATCTGAGCCCTGGTATGGAGACATTGTTCTCTATCTTCAGACTTTGAATTTCCCTCAGCATCTCTCGCGAGATGACCAATGACATATAAGATACCAAGATAAGAAATATACTATCGTCGGTCACACTTTGTATCATTGAGGAATAGATGTTATATTGTGTTTTTTTTTAACTCATGGAGAAGCTGAGTCTATTCTGAATGATTTCCACAATGGGGCTTGTGGTGGTCATCTATCTAAGCTTGCAACAGCCCAAAAATCTTGCGAGCCGGTTATTCTTGGCCTACTATATTTAAAGATTATATTGAAGAGGTTAAGAAGTGTCACCCCTGCTAGGTGTTCACTCAGAAAATGCGCTCACATCCATCCCCTCTTCATCCATTCATTACTATCATTCCCTTCACCAAGTGGGGGGTGGACTTTGTCGAGTGCAACCCAAATTTGGCTGGGGGGCATCAGCACATTATCGTGGTTGTCGACTACTTTACTAAGTGGGTCGAGGACATGCCTACAATTAAATATGATGGGAATATTGCAACCTTCTTCATATTCAATCAGATTATCGCCCAGTTCGGTATCTCAAGTGAGATTTTCACTGACCATGGAAGTCACTTTCAGAATGAGATGATGGAAGAACTAGCAGATAAGATGGGGTTTATACATGGTCATTATTCTTCCTATTATCCCCAGGAAAATGGAAAAGTAGAGGCTGTCAACAAGTCTCTCAAGACCATTTTGCAAAAAACTATCAGTCAAAGTAAATCTGAGTGGCACATCATGCTATATCCTGCACTCTGGGCATACCGAACCTTGGTCAAGACTACCACCGAATTTTCTCCTTTCCAATTAGTACATGGTGTGAAGTCAATTTTACCTATTGAATGTGAAAACCCTTTCTCTTAAGTTGGCAGTGGCGCTCCTACCTAAAAATTCCGATCTCGAGCAATTCCTTTTACACCTAGAGATCCTCGATGAGAAGCGTAGAGACGCCTTTACGGCTATCGAGGAAAAAAAATGACATGTCAAGGTCTAGTATGGTAAGTCTGTCTTTCCTCGGTTGTATGCTGAGGGTGACTTGGTCCTCTTGTATGATCAATCCAAAGAACCACTGGGGGAAGGAAAGTTTAAACCCATGTGGCACAATCCTTACACTGTGCAACGTGTTATAGAAAAAAGAGCCTATGAGTTAGAATATTATGAAGGGAATAAGTTGGTCGAGCCCCAAAATGGGCTCTACTTGAAAATATATTACGCTTGAGCCCCAGTCTTGGGTGGAACTCTCTGTATACTAATGTAATTTGGTGTATATATCTCTTTTGTTTTCATCTTCAGGTTGCTTATTGAGTTTTCACTTGGTTGACAGATGTCAATGAAGTCGTCGGTCTACTTAGGATTCGTAGACGGGGCCAGTCATCACACAAAAAACTTGTCTTCTGCCGCTTGGGTTGTTTACTCACCCAAAGGTCTACTGGTGTCTTCAAGAGGTGTATGCCTAGGGTCATCCATGAATAATGTGGCCGAATACAACGTCATTATAAAACTATTGCGTGATGCTATGTCACATGGAATTTGTTCATTAGAAGTTTGTCTTGATTCCTAGTTTGTAGTACGTCAGTTGAACGGGCATTACCGCGTGCATGATCCTACTTTACTTTGACGATTCCTACAGGTATGTCTTTTAGAACGAAAATTTGATTTTATTACATATTATCATATTCCTAGGAGTTCTAATCATGTATCCGATGCTTATGCTAATTGTTTTTTAGATTGACATTTGTCACATAATTAAAAGCAAAGAAAATTGTCTAATCAATGTACGCATTGTAAAATATAAGTAAAGCTGAATATCCTCTTTTATATATTTCAAAAAATATGGTGTTTATAGTAAAAAATGGGGCTAACACCCTCAATACACATATACAACCGGTATTACAATATCCCACGATATCTATGCCTCTAGCGATAGATGTGTGTCATGGTAGAAAACCACGGCATTTGCGAGACACTGAAAGAGTAGTACCCATGCCCTGGGTACACCAACCACCTGTCGCTACATGGCTTCAAGAATATCCTCTACCTGAACCACGGGTATCCTGTGAGTCAAAGGCAATAGGTTTCCTTGCACATTTTGTAGGACCCTCTCGGCTTCTCCTCCCACTGCCTTGTCTCCCTGGTTCCTCTATCGATGTCAAGGGAAACCCTCTGGCCACCGTGGACCCACGTCTGCAGCATAGAAATGTCTAGTCAATACTTAAGCACCAGTCCTAATTATACAAAAATACAAAAAAAATGAAATATGTAAAAACTTTTTGACATACCTTTGTCACCGTAGGCAGACCCTGGTGGAAGGGGTATGTCTAGATCTCCTCTAAAGTCGATCCCCTCATAGGGATATTCATCCATAGCAATGACCTGTTTCTTCCAATAGTAGAAAAAGTCCTCGTTGTAGGGTGTTGGAACCCTACTTCCCCTCTTCCACCTCATCACCTCAGTCCACCGTGCCATAGCTGGTTCGCGAGGTCCCCTAGGAATAATCTCAATGGTAGGTCCCAAACCTGGAACCCGCTCGAAAAATAAATTGCACAAGATGGAGGCAAACCCAAAATTTCTTTTACCACCCTGTTTGCACTCTGTCAATTGGTTATTCAAATTCATCGGTAGTGAGGTGCACCATTCATACACTGTGGGTCTCGCAAACTACACTGCATAGAGCATGAGCGGCCTTGATGCCTGGTGCAATGAGTCTGAACCTGTGATCCTGGTCAATACTAAGAAAATCATATTCAGACTAAGGTTGTTTATTTCCTGGATACTTTTTGACATACCTATGTCACTGTAGGCAGACCCTAGTGGAAGGGGCATGTCTGGATCTCCTCTAAAGTCCATCCCCTCATAAGGATATTCATCCATAGCAATGACCTGTTTATGCCAACAGTAGAAAAAGTTCTCGTTGTAGGGTGTTGGAACCCTACTTCCCCTCTTCCACCTCATCACCTCGGTCCACTGTGACATGTCTGGTTCGCGAGGTCCCCTAGGAATAATCTCAATGGTAGGTCCCAAACCTGGAACCCGCTCGAAAAATAAATTGCACAAGATGGAGGAAAACCCAAAATTTCTTTTACCACCCTGTTTGCACTCTGTCAATTCGTTCTTCATATTCGTCGGTAGTGACGTACACCATTCATACACTGTGGGTCTCGCAAACTACACTTCTTAGAACATGAGCAGCCTTGATGCCTGGTGCAATGAGTCTGAACCTGTGATCCTGGTCAATACTAAGAAAATGATATTCAGACTAAGGTTGTTTATTTCCTGGATAGTGACTTGACTCCCTACCTTAGCAGTCCCTACTACATAGTGGGCGTCGATATATTCCTCTATCTTCATCCTGCTACATGCTCCTCATGATTTGAGGTTTACATCCTCCCCCCGACATGATAAACCAGTCAAAAAGTAAATGTCCTCTACTTCAATTCTCAATGGTTGCCCATTAAGATTGAATCTCTCACTCTCAGGGTCCCAGTAACCCACCAACATATCCAACAACCTCACCTGGGCTCTCATTCCTTTGAGCACCCAAAAATTATACAAACCACATTGATTTAAGACCATTTGGGCCCCCGTATCTAGATCTACAGCAACATCAACCTCCTCATGATCTCTCTCTCCAATCAAGAACCATCATATCAAAAACAAATAGAATTTTGAGTTAGAACCCTTTTTTTTAATTATTTGTGTGCCTGTACACAACCTCCTTTGCGTTCACACAGGATCATATACCTTGTCGTATACATGACCTAACCAAAGCCAGCCCGCGTACATGGAAATCTACACTTTGCGCCCTAAATAACTAAAAATTTAAGACCTAATTCAATTTTTTAAACCCTTAAATTTGAAGAGGAAGAGAACAAGAATTACCTGATACATATGGATCGTCATTTCGTTGGTTGATGCTCGCACAATCATCATTTGAATCTCGGAGGTATTTTGGTCCAATTTGCACTAGTTGGGTAAAAAATCAAGATGGTATATTAATTTTTTATTTTGTTACTATTTATAAATTATTTTTACCCACTTTCTATAGTTTTAAGCCATTTTTTCACCTAATGGACTAATACAAAAGTGGATCGAGTTGGTTTTTGCAGTTTTAACCTTGGATTCTTGTATAACGACCATTTGTCACCTCGGGCATGTATATTCATTACCCAACATATAGGATAGGTATCTATTCTGTTATTCATTTTCACATTATCCTATAGTTGTCACTTTTGATGCCCTAGGTACGAATCCATTTGTTGTTATGGACAACCCTCCATCTATTATAAAATCATTTCATTTTCAAGTGGTAGAGACTTACCGAACATGGGTGCCCTGGTTAGATCCCCTACTTCATTTGGTGCCCATGCAGATATTTTTTCAACCGGACCGGGAGTCCCTCACAATGCGTACTTGAATTTATGTTGAGCCTCATTTCTCATTCATAAACATGCAAATTTATACCCCGTGGACTCCCAAACAAGTTTAATTTAAGATATTTATTAATCGTCTAAAAAGGGAAAAGATTGTCGAGTGATTTGTCCCTTTCACACTCATTAAATTGGATTTGAAATTTCATGAGTCTTAGTTAAGCTCTTTTCTGACTCATTATCAAAAAATGAAAATATTACTGAGTGAACTTGTCTCTTTCACTCTCGTAAAGCTAATTTTGAAAAGACATCTATTTGGCACAAGTTTACCCCTTTTTCACACCAAGTAGACTAAAAGACATAAAAAAGGACATGTTTTGGCGTTAAGTTGTGAGTGCATCTCATTCCCTTGCTTGCAGTATTGAGCCTATAGCTGGTTCTCGCTTTGCGATATAAACCATTTTCCTCAGCAGTTTTCATCCTCAACCAAGCAAAGCCTTGTTTATATCCTTCACAATTTGAAACCCTATACCTAGGAGGAAACATTCCCCCGAGTGTCCATCTCCCGCATGCACTTCCCTGCATTGAGCATAGGTACGTTCCACTGCTGGAACTAGTTTTTCTTACTTGCGACACTTGTTTCCTCCTTTGTATCATATCATTCATTTGTCTATGAAAAAACAAAAAAATATGGGTAGGAAGGGAGTATTATCTTGTATTGACAATAGTCGTGTTGCCTTTGAACAAAGAACAAAGTTATTTGAGTCCATTCATCATAATTTTTGGATTACCATGGCCTTAGGAAGTTGAGCTCGTTATAGAGTCTTCTCTACCAACTAGTTACTCTTCCACTCCCTACATATAATTTCATTGATGCCTCCTACATCTCATGGCTTCATCGTTGGGTCTGTGTTTCCGAAGTCCTCCATATATCTCATGCTCTTGTTCAAAACCTGTGTCGGCCACTCATTAGAACTCTTGACTTTGCATGTCAGCCATACCCTCAGTTTGTCTCAGAATCACATGATATTGTAGTCCTATCATGCACCCTAGCCCTACTTTCATCATTGGTAGGTATCCTTGAACTCAGCAATCGACATTTCATCATTCATCATTGACTGGGTGGTTTCCCTTACATTCGACAGTAAGACATATATTCACACATTGGGATTCGTGAAGTGTCTTGGATTCCATTAGCCTTATTGGTGGTTTCCTCTCCTTTGTCAATAGTTTTCAACATTGGCTACTATTCAGAGGGTCTTTTTCATGTACCACTTGCACTTGGCACACGCGAAAGATGCACAGGGTTGCTAGTTTGTGAATTTATTCTTCATTTGATTTCCACCCAATCATGAAGCTCCTCCTTTATACCTCGTGGTAAATGATGAGAGATTCCTTAATTCTCTCCTTTCAGCGGGTCTCTTTCCATCGACTTCAACCCTTTTTTTGGAAACGGGACCAAGAGTCTTATGAGTACCTTGAGGGTTGCAGTCATCAGTGGCAGGCTCTCTCACGATCGACAATTGGGAATAATTCAATGTCTCCCGATCGATGGATTCTTCAGGTGTTCGACATTGACTCCTCTATTCACACTTGTAAGAATGTACGCGGTGCCTTAATACCTACTTTCATTATTGGTAGGTTGTCTCATGTTTGTTAACAGTATACATCAATGACCGGTAATCAAACAATGTCTCATTATGTTCGACCTAAACTCCTTTATTCACATGATGTAGACTTTCACCTTTGGCGGATTGTGTAGAAGACTTGAAGACATAACTATGTGGTCACAACTCCCCTAGGTTGTTGCTTCCTTTTCATTGGACCAATACCTGTATGACTTCAGTGATCATGGGAGATCAGATTGTACTCCATGCTATACAAACATCTTCAGATTGGTTTTGAGACTGGTTCTACTGGTCCTTTTTCATGACTATGACAACTATTGACATGTAACCTCATTTGTATTTTCCTATTCATGGCCACAAACACTTGTTTGGTATATTTTTTACATGGATCTGCAGTGTATTTTTGGCAGCCACGTATGCAAAGTCAGTGCAGAATGTAATGCGAAATTGAGTTCGTCTAGCTGGTTCCCTACCACTCCACTTCTGGGTTATTCATAATGTATTTCGACCATCGTAGATACTCCTTTGATATCACACATTAGGGGGCATCTGTTAGAGAGGGATTTTCCCCATCCTATGCAATATTACAAAGAGGGCCTTTTCCATTTCCCTATGCAAACTTATCTTCCCTGTTACTAAAGTCCAGAGACAAAAATATAAATTTTTCCGCTTGTACGCATCTTCCACCCTATACAGCAAAGGTATATGTAGGTTGCTCCACTACAACCCGCGTACATTGGGATTTGTGCCAGGAAATCAAAATTAAATGTTGGTTTTCCATGTCACAATAGGATATCTCTGATCCTTGTCCTTCCATATACTGGAAACGCTCTGACTCATCCCTTCAGTTGCATTTTGAAAGCTATAAAGAAGCCAATTCTGAATTATGGAAAAGGAGAAAGAATTCAACTTTGAGAGCAAAGTTACTATGTAGAAATTATTTACTTCATATTGAGTCTGCATCCCTTTGTCCTTTAAGTCTGAATACAGTGTTCAACCCCCAATAACTTCCCTTATTGATGGAGAACCCCATTATCTCCCTTATATGAGCTTGCCTTTGGTGGAGGATTGAAGTGGTGGAGGCCTAGCTGGAAGAAACTTGGTTTCTCGGTTCTGAACCGTGTCGACATGGAAGTCTGTAATATTTTCACTTCTGCTAATCATTTATTAATAGAAATACTCTCTTCCCGTCCAATTGATGTCTTGCAAATATATGAATTATTATCCATGGGTGTATTTGTTATGTATATTCGTGGATTGTGTTATCTAATGTGTTGACCTTTTATATCGCCACCATATGCTTTTTTTTCTTGTTTTTTGAGGACTTGTTGGATGTATATAGCTTTAGGTTGAAGTGCTCTATGGTGGACGTCATCGAACATCTGGACGAGATAGGCCCCCTTTCTTATCTCCTTTGCACGTTGGTTTATATAGCATATTGTTGGAATAGAGTTGATTTTTGCAGTCATTTCTATCTGCTATGGTTCACCCTAACCATAGAGAGATTTTCCTGATAACAGGAACAACCAATCCGAAGCATCAACTCACAACCTCAAAACTACAACCCTCATAAGGCTAGAAAGTAAAGTCTTTAGATAGTTAACTTCAAAGAATCCTTCCAGATGCCTTCCCATGTTAAATAAATTTAGGGTACTTTTTTCCTCGAATATGCAATTTCTCTTTAGAAATCCATTGTCGTAAAAGTTAATAGTCAGTAGACCCTATGGCTCTTAAGATATCCATGTACAATCATTAATCTTGGATTGAATTAGCAATTGGTAAATTACCTCAGTGGCAATATTAATAGTAGTAAACTATATGGTATCATTCAATCAAATCTGTTGATATAGACCTAGGTTCAAGTTCCCTTAAATGGGTGCATTCTAAAAAAATC
>JZKD02S1633090.1:119915-139907 GCA_000966675.3 Picea glauca
GCTATTGATGGTCAATATGACATTGATAGGGCAGAAAATTTCATTGAACAAATTCAGTCGATACATCAAATGATACAAGAACAGTTGGAAAAGAGTCAAGCCAAGTACAAGACAAGACATGACAAGCATCGTGTTGATCACAGTTTCCAAGTTGGAGATGAAGTTTGTCTTTACACTAGTAAGGAGAGGCTTAAAGGAGAAGGTAAAAAACTGAAACCAATTAGATATGGTCCTTTCAATATTCTTGACAAGATTGGTAATGATGCCTTCCATTTGGATTTGCCTCCTTATATGAAAATGTATGCAGTTGTTAATGTTGAGAATTTGAAATTGTATGAGCCTCGTTTGATTGATGATCAAGGAGAACATGTTCATATTCCTTCTATAGATGATTTCTCCCTAGAATATCTTACAGAACTGCATGAAGACACAATCCTTGATAGGAGAATGAGAACTTCAAAACAGGGAAATGTGGAATATCTTCGAATTGGTCTTAAAGGCACAAATACAAGAAAAGCCAAGTGGATTGAGGTTGGGAAGGTGAGGGAACTATACCCTCATCTTCAGATAGACTGAAAGTAGACTTTTGGAGGTCCAAAAGCTTTCCAATGGGGAGGTGTGATCCAGGGGATCAATTTTTGCTTAAAATTAAAATTGCTTAGAATCGCTTCAAAACGAATAGGAGCGTAGGCCTTGTAGTCACGAACCCAACGCAACTCGAACGGGTTCAAACGGACTTTGGATGAGTGAGATATCACATTCTGTTCAAATTGTCAAACAGGCAAAAAACATGTGTTGACTGTATAGTCTGTATAGATGTTGAGTTGGTAGGGTCATATGACACGTGGCAGATGCTAAGTTGGCAGGGTCGTATGACATGTGGTAGGTGTTGAGTTGGCAGTCATGTGGACAAAATGGCATCCGACATGTGTCATATTTGTGGCAAACAGATTGGTGACACATGGCCCAAGCAAGGGCTGCCATGTGTCACCTGGTCAATGGTTAAAATTTGTGGAGTCTACAGGACTTGACCCCGCGACCTCCGAGAAGGGGTAGAGCTTTGGGAAGGGCCACCCAACCGACACGCCCACCATTAGTTCTTAACATATATATGGTTTCAAATATATTTGAATTTGCATTGTTTTGGTTTGGGTGCGGTTTGGGCTGGGGCTTAGCCCCAGCCCCCAGTCACATGAAGATTCCATACGACCACCAACGCACACGCGTGTTTCAAACAATTTAAAATCCCACATGCCTGAAAACATGGTGTTTAACCATATGACTTGGAGTTTAAACTTAGCCCTTTTTTATGTGCTGTCACATGGCCATACGCCCAACGGTTTGGCGGTTAGGGGCTAGGTTCCCTAACCGTTCTACAGTTGCACGCATTTTTCGGTTATGTGCCCGGTGCTAGGTTTTAGCACGAAAATGAGTGCAGAGGCTAGGTTGGACACACAGAGGTGCATTTTGGTGATCCAGAGACAACAAGTTTGAAGGGGAACTTCCAGGAAGCCTATCTTCTTCAATTTTTGGCCAAATCAGGTGCCGAAAAATCCCATCTAGGGGTTTTTGGACGTTTTGAAGCCATTGGAGCCATCTATTTGGCATTTTGAGTATTTTAAAGCACATATTTTATCACTTTGAGAAAATAATATAAAATATCCATTGGAAACTGGACCAGGAGATGTAGCCCAAGAGAGGGGTGAACTCCTTTATCATTTGTTGTGTTATGTGTTTATTGTTCACTGTATATTGTTGGTTATTATTGCATCTTGAATGTGTAATTTCTATAAAATTTGTGTTTTCAAATTGATCCTTTTTCATAAGAACACTTAAATAAAAACTTGCAAATATTTTCAAGAATACAAGCCTTTATCATTTTCAAATTAGGACCTTCAATTGCATATCATACATTTTTCACCCAGTTCACTCAAATTCATCTTAAAAATGGTGAAAGAATAAGATATTTTAATATGTGGCTTTTGAAGACCTTGAATCAAATTCCACAAGAGAAGAGACCAAATGATCATGTTATTTTGGGTTGTTATAATAATGTAATGCCTCCAAATGTAAAATATACCATTATGTCTTCATAGATAAATGATTTGTATGGAGCCATCGAAAAGGAAATGGAGATGGAAGAGTTTATTCTCAGGACCAATGCTAACCCTGAGATTATTCTTGGGAGAGTTCAAATAAATATGAGCACTCTTTCTATATCAAATCAAGGGCCATCAACCTCAAGAAATTTTGAAAATCAAGGAATTGGTAGAGGAATCTTCCCTGGGGTTCTCCCTAATGTTACAATTGATCCAATAATTGCTCAAGAGATGAGACAGAGAATAGAAGTTGCACAGATGAATAGAACTATCACAAAGATGCAGAATGAGCTCACAAGGTTCAAAAGGGGTGAAAATTGTATCCCTACAAATCAAAATGTAAGAGTTCCAACACAAGATCAGAGAGTGAGAAATAAAGAGAATAGACTTGAAGAACCAAGAGTTACAAATATCAATGTTGTGGTACTGGAAGAGATTGTTGAAGAATAAAAATTTGATAATGATAACCAAGAGCCAGGCATCACCGAAGAAGAAATATTATAATCAATACAGACGAATGAAGGAACATCATCCTAATTTTTTTATGAACATGAAGATCCAGATATTGCACAAGAGAATGTAGTCCAGAAAAGATCTCAAGTGATTAAATTCAAAACAAAAGAGGCTCTTGAAAAAGAAAAGACTAAAGAAAACACTGCAAAATTAGCAAAGAAAAAAGTAGTTTTTAATCAGTCAAAGACTCCACAATAGATGACATATAATGTGATTGATGATTTATCCAAACTTAGAATTATGTTTCCTTTCATAGAGGTGGTAAAGATACCTCAAAAAAGGGAAAATATTTTAAAGATGCTTGACGATTCAAACCCAATAATATAATGTGATGTTGTGAATTCCAAGAAACAACAAAATGTTTCATTAGTTAGACCAAGAGGTAAATTCCCTCCATTCTATATAACCATAGAAAATCATGATGTGGTATTGCATAATTTCTTAGTTGATAGTGGAGAAACCAACAACATTATTCCTTTTATCAGTTATGGAGGCATTAAGAATGGGATGTACCAAGTATTATGAAGCTGGAGAAAGTATATATGCAACTGAATCAATAAATGTTCCAGCTTATGGAAAGATAAAAGAATTCTATGTTTGGATAAGTGTGGCTCCATGTATCACCACAGTCTTTACCATCATTGTTGTAGATTTACCTCTTACATATGGTGTTGTTTTAAGGAGAGACTAGAGTTTCATGATTGGAGGATATATTATTAATGATGGGAATTGTATGATGTTTCCTAACAAGGCTGGAACGATGGTCAAAGTCCCTTGGGAAACTAGGAAGCTAAAGTCATTCAAAAAGAAATAAAGTGAAGTTTTGGACATTTACATCAACCCTAGGATAGGAAATTATGTTGTTCTCAATCCAGAACTAGTCAACCCTTTAAAGCAAGAAGAAGATTATTTTCAGGGTTTCTAGAAGATGGCATTTTATGGATCTTGTTCCAAATATGGAAGCAGAGTTGGTATTGTTTTTAAAAGTACTCAGTCCAATGTATTTCCACATGAAATGAGACCAGAGTTTCCTTTTACTAACAATGAAGCATAGTATGAAGCATTGATACAATAAATGACTCTAGAACTCCAGATGAAAGTAGAAAATTTTGTAGTAACTAACGATTAGGAATTGGTCATAAACCACATCAAGAAAATATATAGAATCAAGAAAGAGAAGTTGAAATTCTATGAAAAAATTCTATGTGAACTATTGGATTCTTTCAACTAATCCAACATCTCTTTTATTCCTAGAGATAAGAGTCAAAAGGTTGATTTAATGGCAGTTGTTGCATCTCTCTTCAACCCAGATGATTCCCAATATCAAAGTACATTTTCTGATAAAAGAATTTCCAGGCCTTCAGTACCCAAAAATCAAGAGTTTCTGGAAATTTTTGAAAATGATGAACACGTTTTTTATTTTCTTGTTGACTCAAATGACTCTCTTAAAGGACTCAATGATCATACTATTGTGGTTCTTTCAAAAGAGTGTGTCTGTTTAGAATCCCTTTTCACAAGGGATGATCAAACAAAGCTTCCATATTTAAGAGAATAGGCATCTACCAAGAAAGTCCAAGAAACACAAAAGGTAAACATTGGTACTCGTGATTCTTCAAAGTACATAAATCTTGGTACCAGATGTACAAAGGAATAAATTGATCAATACACTTTTGTGTTCAAGAAATTATATGATATTTTTTCCTAGACTTGTGATGATTTCAAGGAGTATGATAAATCTATTTTTCATCATATCATACCACTTAATGAAGGAGTTAAGTCTATCAAGAAAAAGAGAAGATTAATTAATCCCAAGATGAAGCCTTTAGTAAAATTGGAGTTGGAAAAGTTAAAGAAGGATGGAATAATCTTTCGGATAAGATATTCAGAGTGGCTTTCAAATCCTGTTATAGTCGGAAAGAAGAGTGGGGAGATTCGAATTTGTGTCGATTTCAGGGGTCTAAACAAAGCTACCATCAAAGATAATTATCCACATATGGAAATGTTGCTACAAAAAGTTATTGGTTCGGCCTTGATGTCTATGCTAGATGATTTTTCAGGATATAACCAAGTACTAGTTGCAGAGGAAGATATGCCCAAGACTGTCTTTGTTACACCATGGGAGACATATGCATATTCTCACATGCCTTTTGGGTTAAAGAATTTTGAAGCGACCTTTCAAATGGAAATGTATCATGATTTTAAATATTTAAATGGGTAATTCATGGTTGACTATCAATATGATTTGACTATTCATTGAAAAATAAGAGAAGATCATATCAAGCATTTAAGAGAAGTCTTTGAACATTTCATATTGTATTTTATATCTTTGAATCCTAAGAAATATTTGTTTGCAGTATTAAAAGGAAAACCCTTGGGACATATAGTCAGTAAATAAGGAATATAAATAAATCCAGAAAGAAATAAGGCAATCAATGAACTGAATCCTCCAACCTCAAATAAATGGGTACAATATTTCGTTGGAAATATAAACTTTGTAAGGATATTTGTCCCATATTATGCAACAATTGTGAAGCCCATCAATATCTTGTTGAAAAAAGATCATAAATTTGAATGGACTCAAGAAATTCAAGAAACATTTACTAGAATCAAACATGTGATCACTACTTTTCCAGTCCTTGTTAGCCCAAACTTCAATAATAATTTCATAATATATTATTTTTCCTCAAAGGAAATTGTTGCTTCTTTTTTTGACACAAAGGAATGCAAATGGAGAAGAGTTACCAATCAACATCATGAGAAAAACATTGCATGATTATGAACTAATATATTCAGAGATAGAAAAGAAGGCCCTTTCTCTAGTCAAAGCGATATCACATTTCAAGACATACATTTTTTCATCTCATGTCATAGCTTATGTCCCAAAATATCCAGTAAAAATGATAGTGAATCAACATTTAAGAGAATGACAATGGGAAAAATGGCTTGCAAAAATCCAAGAGTACGGTATTGAGTTCAATCCTTTAAATGCAGTCAAAGGACAAGGGTTATGCAAGTTAATGACAAGAATTGATGTAGTGAGTGCAGGTGTACCCATTTTACAAGAGTCATCATTGTCAACATCAGAATGGTGTAAAAAAATTATATTTTATTTTCAATCCAATCAATTTCCCATTGGTATATCTTCAAAGGAAAGAAGGGCATTAAAAATGAAGGAAAATCAATATTTGCTAGTTGCTAAAGCTTTATTTCGTAGAAATTTTGATGGAATGGTATTGAGATTTATAGATTCCACAAAAGCTCAAAGTGTCCTACAAGAGTTTCATGAAGGAATTTGTAGAGGACATTTTTCACCAACAACAACTACACATACAATTATGAGAGCAAGCTATTATTGGCCCACTATATTCAAATATTCTTACTCAATGAGTTGAAATTGCATCTCTTGTCACAATATTTCAAGAAATATGAAAAAGACAACAATACCATTACAACCCATAATGATTGAAGAACCATTCACATAGTGGGGATTATATTTCATTGGGCTAATAAATATGAAGTCTAGCAAAGGACACTCATACATTCTTACTACAACAAATTATTTCACCAAATGGCTAGAGCCAGTGGATCTGAAGAAGGATGATTATGAAGAAGTCATAACTTTCCTCAAAGATAATGTTTTATCACGATTTGGAGTTCTATAGAAACTCATAACTGATAATGGATCAATTTTCATAGGCTCAAAATTTACAATTTTTTGTGGTATCATCATGGGTTAGTTATCAAATTATTATCCCCAAGGTAATGGATTGGCTAAGTCAACAAAAAAAACATTGATCCAGATTATTAAAAAGACAATCATTGTGAATCAAAGGAATTGACTGTAAAGTTGACCAATGCATTATCACCAAAAGATATCACGGGTTAATCACCATACACATTGGTGTATGGAAAAGAAGCAAAGATGTCAATTCATTTAGAATTAAATGCTTTGACTTATGCTGTGAACATCGAAGATATAAAACAATTTTCTCCTTTACAGAGAAGATATGATCAATTGATGCATCTGAAAGAACAATGAGGCAAGGTATTAAAAAAATGAATCAAAGACAACTGAGCATAAAGAGACATTTTGATGAGAGTTCATCAACAAAATATTTTTAGAAAGGACAGTTGGTACTGTTATGGAGTAATGCAAACGAAAAATCGTCTCTGCATAAAAAGTTTGAATCACTCTGGATCAAGCCTTATATGATTGAAAAAGTTCTTGGGTTCAACTCTTATCTATTGAAAGACATGAAATGAACAGTCTAGATGTTTCCAATCAATGGGAAACATTTCAAAAGTTTTTTCTCTTAGAATTATTCAATCACTACCTGTACATAATTTTGTTTTAGTTCCTTGAATATATTTCCTAAAGTAATTTATTTCCTATGTTTTATTGAGTCCATATCCCAATGGCTTAGATTCTAGTGTTCTCAGAACCCACTAGGGGTTACTTTCCCATAATTAGAGCTAGTTGTTGAATCTCACATTTTATAAGTCCTTTGTAAAGTCTCTCTTGTATATATATTTCCTATACCTAGAAATTTTTTATCTTTTTCATGGGTTCATGAGTCATTTCCATTCATTTCAAAATTCTGCCTCCTCCAAAATACACCATTGTGATCCTTTGTTCTCATTTCACACCCATAAATAGAATTTTTATAAAGCACTTCTTTGATTCACTTACTATCACCATGACCCTCATGTCCGACCGATTCTCCATACTTACTCTATTTTCCATCACTACCTCCATGATATTTCAGCACTTAGCCTATTTTCAAGATTCATCATGGGTCCACGGTCATTTTATAATTCTTCCATACCCATCACTCATCCATCCGACCGATCCACTTTTGATACTTAGTCATTTTTCAATTTTTTATTGTGGGTCCGTGATCATTTCATTTATGCTCTACTTACCCCTTATCCTTTCTGTCTGACCAATCCATTTCTAGTACTTATTCTTTTTTCTGAAATCTCATTGCAAGTTCATGAGTTTAAGACCATTTCATTTTTCTTTACACACATTTGATCCTCCGCCACCCGTGGTAACCCATGTCTCATCTTGTCACTCTCTCCAAGGTACATTTAATGCAAATTTCACATAAAATAACAAACATAGTTAAAGTATTAAAAGGTTGTTATTAATGGCGATCTTCTTAAGATAATTCTCCATTAATTCAAATTTAATCTGTATTAATAATTCCTTTGAAAGAAGAGTTTCAATATATTATGGTAAAAAGATTTACTTTAGTATTAAAATTTTAAAATCACTATACATTAATCAACCAACTTCATTACGCATGGAAACCAGAAGAAAGGAAAAATTTTGTGGAGATTCCATCATCACATTTGGACAGGAAGATCAAAAGTTTCAGTAGTCCAGAGATACAAGTATTATTCTTCATTGTTGTCTCTAGAGAGAAGTTATAACTATATTTGGACACGAGGAATTTCTCTAGCAGGTTTTGTTCTAGAGGTTTTTGATGTCAAATAATTAGTTTTGGGGTGTTTAGATAAGTTCAAGAAGAACCTGAGAATTATTTAGATACAAGGAGAGTCCCTTATTTCTCTAACACCTTCAATTTTCAAGAAAATGATCAGGCTACCATAGCCGACAATGACCTTTAAAGGTGATGAAGTTAAATATTTCTTGAAAACAAGAAATGGTGGATAGGATCTCCTGCAAAAATATATTGAAGACCGGATAGTGATGCCAAAATATTTTTCAAGCATATAGGTTACTTCGTTAAAGAATCCATATAAGGAGTTAGCATGGTTATTCACTAGGGTAATTGGTCAAGAATCTACTACTACCATTCCTCGACTCGCTTTATATGTATTATATTTTAGAGTTCATGAGAAAGAAATTTTTGATTGGGAAAAAATTGTCTCTCGAGAAATAGATTTTAAGTTATAAAATTTAAGGAAGAATAGGAAATTGTACATGTCTTCATATCTAATTTTTTCCATTACCTACTATCACATTTTCAAGGGTTTGCATTTCGAAAAACAAGGCACTATAAAATTGACCCTTTCCATATGTGGTACCCAACCTTACGGAAACATAAGGTTATGTACCATTTCTACGAAGTGCACAATGCATTTGTCTCCTCCTTCAAAAAGCTCATTTTGGCTCAAATACATCGAGATTATCTTTAGAAGCAACAACCTTTCTAGATAATAAAGGAAGCTTTGAAGCAATCAAACATTTTAATATTAACAATGTATTGTTCTCCAGAAAGACCTTTATATCTCCCATATTATGTGTCAGAAAAGATATTTGTTGTAGAAGTGTGCAGACAATATAGATTCTCGGCCCATTTATTCTATGAAAAAATGAAAAATCAATTTACTCCTTTGCCCTGGATAATTGGGGAAATAACATTGAGAAACACTATGAATATTGATGAGTTTTTAGTGTAATTTGATTAATTTAAGTTAAAGTTAGTAGATGAAATTCAAGGGTTCGACCCTAATTAGTTGTTTATGAATCATATGATATTTGTTGGATATAGTATTTCATTTGCTAATACATTTTTATTTGGAGAAGAAGAGGGTGATATCCAAAACCCTCAAGCACTGTCTATTGAGAAGAAACAAGATGATATTGAAAATATTGTTGGCATCACTAAAAAACATAGACAACATGAAAAAGATGTTAACGAGAGGAGTGCTTGGTCTCCTAACCCTTCACAGAAAAATGAACTACCAAAACAAAAATCTCAATCAGCAACACAGAAACAAAGGAAATCTTCATTGGACAATTCCAATGACGGAGGAGATCATAACCCTCCTAAGGGAAGTCTTGAAATGCCTCATAAACTCCCAGTGATTAGTAAAAGAAAGAGACAAAAAAGTAGAGAATGAGGAAATGAGGGTGCACATGAAGATGAAATTATTCTTGAAGACATGGACATGGATGTGAATATCGAAGATATCGAATTTCCTAATGAAAAACATAAATTTCAAGAAAGCAAAGAAGTCAAAACAACATTAGCTACACAAGAACCATTTTTATTTGAGGAAGAATACCTAACTTTGCACAATTCCCTATTCAACAAAGCTTTAAAGAAATTAGTGTTTGAAAAAATGTATTCAAAGAATTAAAAAGTTCAATGAAAATCAAACTCGAAACTTGACCTCAATAGAGTTCCACCGTCTAAAATTGTACAGATTCATGAAGCCATGAGGGAATCTTTAAATATATCTATTAATGAAATGGAAAATGAAAATCTCACCTTAAAATAAATAATCAAATAATTAGAGAGCACTTTGATGCCTCCACCCATATTTGACAACTCAATTACTATGATGCATCCCTGGAAGAGATTTGATGGAACATCATCATCCAACTCAAGATCAAGAGGAACATCGATCCTGATTGTTGTTGTTAGAAGATATGTTGGAGAAAACATTAAGAAAAGAATGTCTCTTATTCTCGAGGCATGGGAATTGGAAAATAGTTTTGTTTCTTTGGGATCGATAACTACAAATTTGAGACAATATATTTTGGTTGACCTTGAGAATGATGAGGAATTTTATAAAGGGTTTGTTTCTACCTTTTTCATGAAAGTTTCAAGCATGAGTGAGTATAAAAGAAGAGAGGAGAACTTTCCTTCATCGGTCTGTATAAAGCAACTCAAATCATGTTGGATAAAAATAATTAAGTGTTTAAAAGAAATATTGGTTGATTGTGACACTAAAGTATCAAGAGGGAATAATCATATTTAATTGAGTTAGATTTGGATGGAACTACTGGAGAAGTTCGGGATTTGAAATTTATATTAAATTATATTCTTATGTCCAAAGAGAAATTTGAAGAAAAAGTAGAATTATTAAAAACTGCATAGCTGAGAGATTCAATAGTTTGACCGAATATTCAGAACTGGAAATAGAAAGTGCGTTAGTTAGTCATGTAAATAAGAATGAAGATATCGAAGATACATTACACCAACTTTCAATGGACTTTAGAGGTCTGAAAAGTGCATTATTTAATATAAAAGTAAGGCAAGAAACACTTGTTGTGCCAATGAGGGATTATATTGAAAATTGGTCCATTCTTTATACTTCTTGTTCAAAAATCATCCAGTTGTATTTTTTTAGTTTTTTGAGAATCCATAACCGATGTCTGATCGTTTCCTTCTTCTTCGTTTAGGTCCATCCCTGTTACAATTTCTTTTATGGTCCACGAGAGCCCCATCCCAGTCCGTTTGGACATACACAAACTTTTCATTTTATTGTAATCAGACTATGATGAATATTATGCTTTCATATTATGGTTTCTTTATTGTTGTATAATATTTTATATATCCTTGAGTTTGTGAAAGATTCCTGGTCCTCTTCTCGGGAATTCTTCTTCGTGAATACAAACTTTCATCTTTTCTGTATATTTTGAAAGCAATAAAGATTGAGGTTTGTTGTTTAGTATTTCTCATTTTAATTGTTGAATCGAGAACATCCGAGATAACCACCTTTATAAAAATGTAAGGGGATATTTTATTCCTGATGAGATCGTTTTTTGGATTGTGACCAATGTGAACATCAACACAAGCCAACCTTCTCTTTCATTCAAACATGCTTATAATAGTGAGGGAGAAAACCAAAAATATAAAATCTTATTGGGCTTGGGCTTGACAATCACGATAGAACTAGAGTGAAGAAATAATAATTCAATTCCAATTTCGGACAAGCAACATATTGCATTCAACTCTTTTTTTTTTTTCAAACTACGCCGAGTCTAGGAAGAAGCCACAAAAATTGCCCTTATTTCCTACAGGCAAGGAACATTCATTTATCCACATGCATGGAACATTAATGATATTCATACGATGAGAAAAGTGAAGAAATACACCAATAAACTTTCAACTTGATTGTTATAATTGGATTTTGCATTTTGTTTTCCTAAAGACAAGGAACATTCATGTATCCACATGCATGGAACATTAATGATATTCATATGATGAGAAAAGTGAAGTAAGAAATACACCAATAACTTTCAACTTGATTGTTATAATTGGATTTTGCATTTTGTTTTACCATCTTAGAGCTAAAAGAAAAAACCATACACTAATGTTGGAAAGATGTTAAAGCTCGATTCTAAATCCATAAAATATAAATGCAAGATGTGAATTCAAATTATCTTATCATATTTTCTAATCGAGTGAATTTCAATAAAAGAAAGTACATTATCACATCTTTTTCATAGCTTTTGTAGAGAAGTAGAAGAGTAGATATTATTATTTCACAACAAAAATAACAATTAGTTGAAAAACTATCTCAACTACACACCAATTTAGGAGCTAATTAGTTGGAGAGAATTTTTCATAACTAAATAATTCCAACACTCTCCTTAATGAATCAGTGATGAGAGAATATATTAACCACACACCAATCTAAGAGCTAATTAGTTGAACATAATCTCTCATATCCAACAACCTGAAATAAACTTACATATAAACACACAAGACTTTGGCTTAAAATATATACACAACAATTAATTGAGAATATATCTTGACCACACTCTAGTTGGACAAAATCTCTCATATCCAACTACTAAATTTAACAACCTAAAAAAAAATAGATTCTACCCTCTTTTTCTTATTCCTAGATTCTACCCACATGCAAACATTTCTAATTCAGTGCATTGAAACTTATGGGCATATGTGAAGGTTGACCCATACGAGCTCTGCTGAATTTGGAACAAACTCTTTACATAGAATTAAAATCTGATCCTGCACTAGTTGCACCCTCTCTTGTTGTGTAAAGGCCCTTCAACGCTTCTAATGCCATCATCATGAAATATAGAAAGACAGAATCATTAATTCTAAGTTGCTATTAAGTAAAATTCTAAGGTGCTATTAAGTAAAGATTAAAACATACCACATGACGCTGAGCTGCGAACAAACCATATACTTTCAAAATAGTTGTGGATTACTAAAACCCAGAACACACTCACTGCACTTTGTAGCTCGATTAGGCATACAAAGGCAAACACAATTTCCCTCAATATCGATAATGATATGGAGAGTAAGCTGTGTTTAAAGCATGGTTATCAAATTCGGCCGAATCAGGCCAATTAATACAAAAATGAAGTTCGATTCAGCAGTTGAATTATACGGTTTAATTAGGTTTGCTCGATTCCTCCAATTCCAGGGTAACCCTCGCAGTCAATTTTTTATTTCTAATTCTTTGGTAAGCATAGTAGTCAATTTTTCCTTTTCCTTTTGTATTTTATTTAGGTTTTTTATTTTTTTGGTAATTATGATTAGAATTTGACAAAGCAATTGTTTGTGAAATCACAATTTTACATTATTTAAATTACATTTTTGAATGCATAAATGTTTTTGATCTTTTGTGGCAATTATGATTAGCATTTGGCAACATAATTGTTTGTGAAATCATAATTTTACATTACTTAAATTGCATTTTTAAATACATATATAGATTCAACTCCATCAAAAACCACAAAACACTTAGAATATGTTATCTCAACCAGTAAAATCTGCAATTCCACTATTCTTTTAAATTTATGACCTAAATTTAAACTAAATTCATCAAAAAAACATGCTATAAAACTTTTAAAATAAATGAATGTACTTCTGTCTAAGGTTCAATTATTCTCCTTTTCCAGTGAAATCTGCAATTCCACTATCATTTTAAATTTCTGCCTTAAATTTAGACAATTTTCATTAAAAAGCATGCTATAAAACTTTTAAAATAAGTGAATGTACTTCTGTCTAAGGTTCAATTATTCTCCTTTTCCATTGGTCTTTTTTAATGTATTTTTTCCTCTTTAAACATTCTTGTGATTATGGTAGAAATTTTTTTGGATAAAAACTGTGTACCAAAAAAGTTTAAAATTTCACGTTTTTATTTAGAATTTTTTTTAACATTATGATTAAATATAGAAACTTACATATTCATATTCTTATCATCAATTTTGAAACCAAATTATAAAATAAAAATGTTTTGAAAAATAAAATCAACCATTTTTAAGCCAAACTGTAAAATAAAATATTTCAATAGATAAAAGTAACAATTTTTGAAACCAAACTGTTAAATGGAAATAATTCAATAAATAAAAGTAAACATTTTTAGAATTTATGGATAAAAGTATTTTGACAGATTTTCAATGCCTTGGAAAATACAATGATGTATTTTTGAAACTAAATAGTAAAATGAAAATACTTTTATGGATAAAAGTATTTTGACAGATTTTCAATTTTCAATGCCTTGGGAAATACAATGAAGTATTTTTTAAACTAAATAGTAAAATGAAAATACTTTTATGGATAAAAGTATTTTGACAGATTTTCAATGCTTTGGTAACTACAATGAAGTGCAAGACGTTGTTATCTGTCTATGGGTGGCGCTCAGAAAATATAGATGGTGAAATCTATTAAGGATCTTGGAACTGTTAAGAATACTTTGCATTTTCAATATTAAGTTTATATTTTTTTTATAATTTATTTTAATAAGAGATATATTTAAAACCTAAAATTTTATAATAAGAAATATACATTTATTCTGAATATTGTGCACTTTTTTGCATGCCGTTTAGTTTGAGGTAATATGTATTATAGAATAAATTTACAAATGTAGGAACTTTGGTTGGAGAATTTGAAGAATTTTTTTCCATTGAAAAATTCTAATTGGAATTCAAATTTGGCAGTTGACTATGGGTATTGTTTATTATAGAATAAAATTACATATGTAGGAATGGATTTGGAATTCAAATTTGGTAAAATGGTTTAAAGAACAAAGAATCGCATTATTCACTTAATCAAGTAGAGTGGTGAATAATGGTCAGGATGGTTTAAAGAACAGAGAATCGCATTATTCACATAAAAAAAATATTAGTAAAATACAAACGTTTTACATAAATTTGATTGACGACCTTGTCATTACAAATTTCAATTTTATGTAATTTTCTTGAGAATTTATAATTGGGAATTTTGATGTGGATTCAGTTTGAGATAAGTTTAATAATTGTTATTTTAATTTATATTCAACCTCATGTAAATCAAATATATCAGTAGTTAGTGATTTAATAAGAGCAAAGACGTTCCAAAACTCTCATAAAAATTTATCTCCATCCCAAAAATCATCTACCTAAACTTTATGTTAATGCTGCCCGAAAAATCATTTTTATGGACAAAATTCAAACACGCCAGAGCAGTGCCTTTACCCATTCAGCACTGTGTAATCTCATACGGTGAGAGTCACAGTACTGTACATCAGATATCTGAATTAAGGTACCAAATACGTAACATTAGTTATATCACTTTAAACTAACAAATACATAACACCAGATATATCATGTTAAAAGGCTTATAGCTGAGCTGAGCTGTGGTTGCAGTCTAGYGCTAATCCCTTCAACKAAATGGAGGACCGAAAGTGCCGCGACGAGGAGGAGATAAAATAAGAGCCCTTCTGGGACCAGGCGGYGGTGGGTAACCACGTGGTGGAGGAGGAGAAAATGGATTAAATCGAGGTCCTGGCGGAGGASTGGGCGCGAATGGGTCAAATGGAGGCCTTGGCGGAGGGGGAGGAGGTGCGTATGGATCAAATTGAGGCCCTGGCGGTGGTGGGGGAGGAGGTGCGTAGGGATCAAATCCAGGCCCTGGCGGTGGCGCTGGCGGTGGCGGGGGAGGAGGTGCGTAGGGATCAAATCCAGGCCCTGGCGGTGGCGGGGGAGGAGGTGCGTAGGGATCAAATCGAGGCCCTGGCCGTGGCGGAGGATGTGAGAATGGATGGAAGCGAGGAGGCGGAGGAGGACGATGAAGATGAAGCCTATACATGATTTCTAGACTAATTGCTTGCACCAAATGTATGCCCATGTTACGACATTTAAATGAACTATTATATTGAAGGAAAGGGAATATAGAGAAAGCTTGGAGGCGAAGGAACGAATCGTGTACCGCAAGCAACCCAATTCAACCGACTGTAGTCATCATAAAGCCCGGAGAATTGAATAGATTCCAGAAGATGATCGGACGTTAGTACCTATTTAAATGAACTATTCTAGTGAAGGAAAGGGAATATAAAGAAAACTTGGAAACGAAGGAACGAATCGTGTATTGCAAGCAACCCAATTCAACCGACTGTAGTCGAATAGATTCCAGAAGATAATCCGAGAAAAAATGATTGATACAGGCCCCACATGGCAGAAGATGATCCGATAAAGAGTGGTTGATACAAGTGCTACATGGCATTAATTGTTATTATTTATTGCAGGCAGTAGCCCAAAGATTATAGAAAATGATGTTTTTTCAGTTGATATTTGGTAGAAATCTGATGAAAAATTATTGAGTTTGTAGATTTGACTGATTATTTGATACAGACCCACATGATAAAAAATAATTCTATAAAGAGTGGTTGATACAAGCCCCACATGGCATTAATTATGCAGAAAGCATCTTTATGCAGAAGACATCTTAATATTAGCTTTTGCTGAAAACCTGTCAACTGGTTGGCAGGTTTTCAAATACCACCTAACTAAAACCACTTCTCAAATCAAACTCAATGTAATGTAGTACAGCTGTACTGCCACCTCCTTTCATGCTTATCTAAAACTGTGTGGACTCCACAGTCTATCCCACAAAGCCGTGATCTGGTGGAGCCACGGTCAGTCCCTCGGCTTTAATGGTTGCTGTAGAATTTCTGGTGCTGTTGATATAAGCTAGAACTCTTGGTGCTGATATCTCTGCAGATGCGAACAAAGAGCACGGGGCCAATCTGCTGGAAGAGATCATAAATCTGGCCATCGAGACCAGATCCCCACATACAGAGACGTCGATACGAATTGATTCGGCAGATTGTTGCTGCCCTCCCCAACAGCTTGTTGCTGCTGTGAAACAACAAGGTATTGGGGTTGGACTTGAATCTGTGCCATTTTCCCTTTAATTTTTTTTTCTTTTACAGTGCTTTTATCTCTGCTCTCTGATATTGGAAAAACAGAAAGCACCCGCCGCACAACTTTTCCACTGACCATGTTGGGATCAAGGCTTTTGGTTACCTAGAAATTTTATTTTCAAAAAAATTAAATGAAAAAAATAATTATAAAAAATTAAAATTAAATTATAAAAATTAAATTAAAATTACAAAAATTAAAATAAGTTGAATAGAGAAATATATAGTTAAATTTAATTTAAAATAAAAAAATTAAAATAAGTTTAACACATATAAAGTCAAATTTAATTTAAACTATAAATATATAGGACGTGGATCGTCACACATTTGCACTTCCTGTAACCGACCTTCAAACCAACCAACCGACTCTTTGACAGATTCGGCACTTGTGATGAAGGCGCACATTGAAATAGAAATGTTACCTATAAGTCGGTCACTGTGTGACAAACCTCGTAGATATCGGATGAAGATATATCTTTGAGCGAACATTACACTAACTTTTTTTTTTTTTTAGTAAGTAGAATTCTTTATTTCTTTTCTTTTTTGTTTTTTAATGAGGAGAATTTGTATAACCATGGTTAAACGGAGAGACCGTTTCTATAAATCTGGGCCTAGCACAGTGAATATTCAGACACATATGGCTAAAAAAAATAAACCTAGTTTTAAATTTAGATGAGACTCTCATAATAGGAAAAAAAACTTTTTTTTGAAACTGGAAAGGGAAATAAAAAAGTAATTAGTAATTATTCTTAAAAGTGAAATAAATGGAAATTAGTAATTATTTTTTAAAATAAATAAAAAAAAGTCATAATAATGTAAATATTTTGAATAATTTTTTTATTAAAGGTAAATATGATGTGAAACCATGTAGAAACATTAATTCATTTAAAATAAAATAATATTAAAAAATGGAATAAATGTTTGGAGGTATTGCAATATGGATGGATTGGCATTCTGATTGGTGAAAGGCGGACTTTTATTCCAAAATTTAATATGAATCTAAATTGTAATTCTTAGAAAAAATGGATTTAATAGTTAAATTTAACATTTTGGTAATTATAAATTAATTTAAAAATTTAAAAATATAATACAAAGATATCTCATATGAAGTTAATTTTTTATTAAATTTAGTTTGTGAGATTTAATAATAAATTAAATAAATGATAATTAATTTATATTCAATTTGATGATGAAAATATACTCTTCTTTTTTTTAAGTTAGAAAAATATATTAAAATCTTTTAGAGTCCAAAAATTATAGTGCATGAGATAGACATTGAGAATGTGGCAGCATCTCCTAGATGGGAAACCAATGATGCCACATGTCCATACAGTTCACATTTGTCCAAAAAGTTTGCAATTACAGTGTTAGGAGAGAGAAAAGTCATTTGACAAATTACTATGCTAAGCCTAAAAACTACGATGCCTCGCAGGGCTAGAACCCGAAAAAATAAACTGTCTAAAGACATAAAAAATCCAATAAAACCTGTGAATGTTGGATTCATACCGAGCTTGGGCCTGGCATCCGTTCCTTTTGTGGATCTTGCACAATGTCCTTGGTTGGAGTCCCTATGTCTGGAGTGGTGTGCAAGAGAGCGCAAAGAAGAGTTTCCAAGCACTCCTCCTGGCGTTCCTGGCGATCATCCCTGTTCAACAGCTCCGTCATGTCGCGCTTGATTTTGAAGACTGAATTATGGGTTATGTCCAGAGAATTCTGCAATTTCATGAAACCATCGCACCGAGCACAAGAGGGTGGAGGCGGAGGAGGAGGAGGAACATTGGAAGAAGAAAGTGGGGAGTTGGAAGAAGGGAGAGGGGAGGAGGAAGAAGTGAGGGGGGCGATCGGGTTGGGGAGAGTGGAAGGAGAGGGGAGGCGGCTGGGACATTTGTGTATGGGTGACGGCTCTGGGCTGAGCTTGGGTGCGAAGCCAATGGAATTTTCCATACTGTCAAACCACTCTACTCTACATCTTCACAGAGAGGACAAAGGAGGGAGTTCTGGAATGGAGGCATGGTTTAAAGTCTGAGGCAAGTTCTGAGAAGCTTGTCGACCTCGTCCTCGCGAGCCTCGACCCCTCGCGTTATACCATGCCGCCCCATGCTTTGAGAAAACACACCAAAGGTGGAGAGGAGGGATGAACACGAACCCGAGGTGGAACGGTGGGATGAACTTGAACCAGAGGTGGAGAACAATGAAAATGGGACTGCGAGGAAAAAGAGTCGAGGTGTGCGAATGAGCGTATGAATCCACCGGTGCGGGACAAAATCCATGGAACCAGATCTTGCGATGGGACTGGTTGGGAGGCAAGCCCATCACATTAACTTCCTCAGTGACCTGGAGCACCATAGCCATAACTGGAGTTGTGCGATGGTGGTAATGGGGGTATGCAAATCTAGAAGTTAAATGCATAGAGTTAAATGCTGGACGAGAGTGTGGTATGCGGTGGCAAGGTGCTAAGTGGATTGTGGCCAGGTGTCCTCCCACTTGTCTGCTCGCGTGATGAACTTGGTAACACCCCATACGAGGGATGATGAAAACATACTTAATCTTATCAAATTATTTCAATATATTTGAAAGTTGAATATAATAAATTAATTATCACTATTGTAATAATTAATAAGTAATCAAATTCTTTCAATATATTTTAAATTTATTAAAATAATAATAATAAAATAAAAGATTAGTTATTTTTTTTTAACATAAACGGATATGAGATTAGATTAAAAAGTGTGGCAGAGCCACTGGTTCAGATTACAAAATGCCCAATGTCTCTTTGGGACTTTAACTACAAGCTGCTTTAACTACAACAGCTGTGAATACAAGCTAGCCTACTAACTGCCAGAGTTCCTTATGTGCTTACTAAACTGCTTATTTAAGCCATGGCTACTACATTGCCAGACTGCTGGAGAGCTTGATTCAGTGACACTTAACTCAGAAATTACTTTTCTTCATCCTGATTCCAGTTACTATTGAGCTGGGCCATTTTGGCCTCCAGTTGCTCCATTCTTTCGTCAAATTCTTGTTGTGGATTCTTTAATTCTTGATGCAGCTTGTCTAATTCTTCAGCAAACCCAATCTTTGTCAGAGTGATGTCTGATTCAAGCTGTTCAAGCCTGCGACCTGCTTCCACATCCAAATTTTCCAAGAAATCTAACTGGTGTTGTAGCATCTGCTGCAAATTTGCCAGGGTCGTGTCCATCTGCTTCAAGCGATCTTCTGTACTCATCGGCCCTTTGGAGGAAGACGCCATCGCCCTTCTTACTTTACTACGCGTTCCTGGAGTGGCTCACCCTTGATTCTTGCCTTCTTGTGGTGCCTGCACTTCTTTGCTGAGCGTTCCTTGAGTCAAATTGTGAGGGACCCGAGCGCCCTTTATTTCTCTTTGGGTCTTAGCTATCATTATTTTTGGGAGATGGGGGATTCACGCGAATCCATTGTCTGCCTCCAAGCTCGGGCTCTCTTT
>JZKD02S1633090.1:144147-157914 GCA_000966675.3 Picea glauca
CCATGAAGTAAGGGCCGTTCCTGAAGATTAGATCTCTGTCCTCCTGGGATATAAATTCGAAGATGAAATATCCACGTCCGACCGCGTAGCTGGTAACACTGTTTGTAATCAGCGGGCGCCGGTTCCGTTGGACCCAGTTGTCTGTGGATCTGGAGGAGGGCCAGAGACCCATGAATTGGCCAATGAGACCGCGTTCAGAGAGAGAGAGGGCGACTTTCATCGGTTGATTAGGAGGGAGATCTATTTATGGAATATCCTTCAGTTTCTTGACGAAGCTGGGAGCTTCTACTGTGGTCGTTTGTTTGCTACACGCCTCTACCAGACGGCGAAAAGAGGAGGCTGGGGAAGGAGGGGGCGGCGGCTCCCCTCCCTGACCTTCCATGGCGGCTTAAACCCTAACGCACCAGGATGCGCGAGCTTTCACAAATCGCGTTTTTTAAGATCGATTGTATATTGAAAAATAAAAGATTAGTTATTACTATTGTATAGTGATTGTATATAATTATGTTGATAGGCCTACACCTATTAACAAGTAGTGATAAGTGATGGTGACTTTTTTAGTGTAAGTTTTCAAAATCTTTGGAGTTCTCACTCCATCTTTTTTAGGGTTTTTACTACCTTTAGGTATACATTTCTCAAGTGTTCATGAAATGTTTGTGGGATGGGTGGGAAACTCTAATGCTTTTCATTGTCACTCACCATTATGGAAATATCATGATTCTCTAGTGAATGCCTAGTAATGTTAACTGTAATTATCATGATCTTTAGTGGATGAGTGGGGAGCTTGGGCTCCACCTCTTCTTTACCACTTATGTTTTCTTTAATATTATCCTCTACCCCCACCCCTCATATGAGGGTGGGGGTACGGGGAGATATTAGAGAAAACATATATGAAGGTGAGGGTGGGGAGAGGATGGGGGGAATATTAGAGAAAACATATATGAGGGTGAGGGTGAGGGGAAAATATTAGAGAAAATGTTACATTTTCTTTAATATGTTGAAAATGTGAGGGTGAGGGTGAGGGGAAATATGATAGAAAATGTTGGGTAGAGGGGAATATTAAAGAGATTGTAATATTTTCTCTAATATTGTAACATTTTCCCGACCCCCACCTCCACCGGCACCCCATTTTCTCTAATATTTCTCCTCACCACCACCCTCAAGTTTTCAACATTTTCTCTAATATTTACCTCACCCTCACCCTCACACTACATTTTCTCTAATATTTTCTCTAGGGGAAATATTAGAAAAATTGTAACATTTTCTCTAATATTGTAACATTTTCCCCACCCCCACCGCCACCCCCATCCCATTTTCTCTAATATTTCCCCCACCACCACCACTACTCTCAAGTTTTCAACTTTTTCTCTCATATTTACTCCACCCTCACCCTCATACTACATTTTCTCTAATATTTCTTTCCACGGCACCCCACCCCTTCTTTACCACCTGTATGCATTTTTAAAAATAATTTCAAGTTTACATGAAGATTGCTCCTTTCTCTTTCTCTTCCTCACCTAGTTATTTGAAAAACCATATCCCACGATCAAACCTTACAAAAGCAACTGGAAATAAAGTGCAGTTGCCCTCTATCCAGTCAGTGTGAACAGAATTTACCTCTATGTTGCGTGAGTTTTTGGGAGGTCGGATATCTACATCAGGAATCCCGCTAGAAACCGAAGATCGATAGGCTTTGGTCGTGGCTCACCAAACACGAAGGCTATGGTTTTTGGTCGTGTTGTCATAAATGAAACAAAGATGTCTGCGTTGTAAATGTACGAAAATGTTGTCATAAATATGTTTAAATGATATTTAAGGTGTAGAAAATGTATCATGTTTAAATGTTCCCTTAAATATTGCAATAAAAGTCGGCAATTCGAATCAATGTAAGAAAAGTCGGCAATTCAAATCAATGGTCAAGACAATCTGGATGGTAATGGTCCAGATAATCTAGAAAGACAATCTCAAGACAATCTGGATGGTTATGGTAATGCTCAAGATAATCTGGATGGTCGTTCAAGAGATTGGAGAAATCTGAATTGTAATGGCCTATTAGATCGGACGGACTTGATCCGCAAGAAAAGTGCGTAGATGATATTTTTTTTATAAGGGGAAAGCAAGTTATAAATAAATAAATAAAATTTGTAGTAAATTGTTTAATTTTTTTTTTTAAATATTTTAATGTAATAATTATATATAATTTATAAATGAAATAATTATAAAATATTTGAAATTTGTAATAGTATATATTTTTTAAGATTTTATAAGTTTAGTTTAGTTTGGGTATGTATATTATGCAGGGCGAAGAGATCTAGAGAGAGGAGAGAGTAGGGAGTAGAGTATGTATATTATGCTGCGCTAAAAGATCTCATATATTAATTTGGTGTTTAGTTTGGCAGTGATCTTAAAAATAAATTATTATTATTATTATTTATGCATATTCTTAATTTTTTTTAATAATAATAACTTCATACTTTGTAAAAAAAAAACATAATAATTCCATACTTTGAAAAGTTGAAGTAGAATAAAAATATAAAAAACAATTAAAAAAAATAATTTATATACATATATGTTATATTAGTTATATTAATATAGTATTAACAATAATACATTAATAGTAATATTTGTCATTTGTAATTTGTTAATAGATTAATATAGTATTAACAATAATACATTAATAATAATATTTATCATTTATAATTTGTTAAGTCAATTTAAGATATTTATTAGTACATAACTATGCTTCTAATAATAATCAATAGAAAAATTTACAGGTTAAGAATTTATCTTCAGTTTTATAGTTATATCAATAATTTTATAATTTATTATTAAAATTTGTTTTATTAAATTTAAATTAATAAAATAGTATTATATGAATAAAGCCATTTTTTATTTATTTAAATTAAGCATAGTTCTATCATCAACTTTATAATTTATTTTTAAAATTTGTTTTATTAAATTTAAATAAATAAAAAAATATTATATGGATAAAGTTATTTTCTTCTCCTTTAATTAAACATTATTTTTCATATTTCTATATTAACATTATAATTTATTATTAAAATTTGTTTTATTAAATTTAAATAAATAAAATTGTATTATATTGATAAAGTCATTTTCTTTTTCTTTAAATTTAGCATTATTTTTCATATTTTTCATAGTTCAAGAGTTAGCTTTTTATCATCTTAATAATTTTAGAAAAAAAATAAATTTAAATACTATTAATATGTATCAAATAATTTTAAAGATATTTTAATCAAAAAAATTTCCTTCAAAAAATTATAATTGTTTTTATTATATTTATTTAAAAAAAAAAACATTTTTATCATTAAAATTATTTTTTCTATATATTTTCTGTGATTTAAAATGGTTTAAAGTTAATAAAAATGGAAAATCATAACCTCTTCTATATTAAAAAAAACTTTAATGCAAAAAAATATTCTTATAAAACTTATTATGAATTTCCTTATATTTTTTATAAAATTTATTAAAATTAATTTTTCCATACTATTTTAGTGATTTTAAATGATTTAAATTTAATAAAAATGAAGACTAACAATATCATAGACCTTTCTATATTAAAAAAAACTTAAATGCGATTTTTTTTTTCTTATAAAACTTATTATGAAATTCCTCTTATAAAATTTATTGTTACTCAATATTTAAAAAATTTAAAATTTTAGATTTATAGAAATTTATTGTTACTCAATATTTAAAAAATTTAAAATTTTAGATTTATAGTAGATATTATAATTTTAACATTTTTATTATAGAATTTATAATTACTTAATATTTAAAAATAGATATTATTATTTTATATCTAAATATTTTTATATTTTATACATAAATTTTGTTAAGAGTTTAATACACAAAATAATGACACAAGAAATAGCATAAATGCCTTAAGCCATCCTGATACACATTATATTGATATCATGATATAAATTTATAATACATAGATTGGACCACTTCTAGATCTAATCTATATTTGACTCACCACTTATTAATGGTTTATGACAACACCTCATGAATAGATGAGGTCTACAACTCATATCAATGTGGGACGAGACTTTGTGATTATCTCAGGACTTATAGTCTAACATCCCCCCTCAATCATAAGTCTAAATAATTGCACCAATAGAGAAACAATAACTGGTATCATCTTCTAATATATGAATAGTTCATCTAGAAGTGGATAGCTGCCATGTTCTAACATTCTCGTTCTTTTGATTTGAGGAGACTAGTTTCCATGTTGGAATTCTCAAATATTGATTCAAGATTTTATAAAAGATAGGACTTCAAATCTTGAAACCTGATATCGTTGTTGCTGTGTGATATTTCCCCTTGGGAGGTGCAAGCTGAGAAGTTTGTTGGTTGGTAGGATCCAAGTTTAAGCTTTGGATTCTTCTACTTTTCATAGTTGAAGGGATTCAAGATTAAACTTTGGATTCTTATGTGGTGGTTTTGTTGGTTGACCAATAACCATCTTCCATTAATGCTTGAATAATGTGGTGGTTTTTGGATTACCACTAATCATTCATACTAAAGTAATGTGGTGTTTTTAAAATTACAACTAACCATTTTCATTGATATTTGTAATTGTCTTGAAACTTACAATCTAACACAAATTTTATATTTATTAATTTCATTAAACAATTTATTTAATTTTTTTAAATATTAATAAATTCATTAATAATTTTTTTTAAATTTTCTATAAAATATCCATTGATTATAAACTTTCATTAACATCACACATAAATACAATCTAACCTACAAAACATTTTCTCTTACTATCCTATTATTTAGACAAATTAATAATAATCATTATAAATACTCAAATGTTAAGTATTTTTAATAAAAAGAATTATACTAATATATTAAAAACATATGTGTGGGGTTTTTTATAATTCATCACAACTTCTATTGAGAATCTATCTTATTGGATGCTGAATTACTGCTAATACCATGTTAAGGACATATTGGCTCTAATACCATGTTAATGTTTTTGGTTAAGGACATATTGACTCTAATACCATGTTAATGTTAAGGAACATAAGACTAGACAGTTTCCACAAACCAAAATTTTATCTAATTGATGTATTCATGAAGCAAGGTTACACATTGTTGAGGGGATTGGATTCCCAACACTAGTTAGTAGGGAAAAAACCTAAGGATGAGGCCCAATTAACCTCCCCCTTGTTTTTTGTGGAATGATCCTTCGAGTTAGGGTCCGACAATCGTTCAATGGGCTTTAATAGTTTGTTTAAATTTATTTTTTTCTATGTCTTTTTAATAGTTTGTTTAAATTTATTTTTTTCTATGTTTTTTTAATAGTTGGTTTAAATTTATTTTTTTCTATGTTTTTTTAATAGTTTGTTTAAATTTATTTTTTTCTATGTTTTGTTTTGCTTTTATGATTATTTTGTTTGTATGAATGTAGAAAGAAAATGATCTAATAATTGAAAGAAATATGTGCTAAAAGATAGCCTATAACCATATTTAATTAACTCTATCTAAAGCTATAGAAACCTAAAGAAATAATTCTACATGGAGGTTTCGGGTCAAATAAGATTTAGGAAATTATTAACTTAATCCACATAAATAAATAAAATTAAACATGAGATACATAAATAATTCTATAACATCTCAACAATTCATATCAACGATCATTTACTAAATATTCTAGAAATTTAGTCAAGAATAAAGAATAATCTTAATTGCATTCAAAATTCTTACTAGAAACACTCTACATATGAATATGTTCACAAAATAATCCACAATACAAGAAAAAATGGACTTCAAAATAGTTTTCAACTAAAATAGTCCATAATTTCTTCTATTATCTTATGGACCCTATGCAAGAGGTTTATGCCTAAACTTTCAATGATTAAAAATATTAAATTCAGAATAAAACAAAATTAAAATAACTGAAAAAAAAATTGCATGTCAAGATGACTAGTGTGACTGAGTGATTTAGTGGGTGTTGACTGAGTGATTTAGTGGTTGCATGCTTGCCATCATAGGCGGATCACTGTGTGAATATTTCATCATGTCACACATGAGTGTAAGGAACTTATGTTGATCCATCAAAATAGTGAAGGTCTCTTTTATTTCTTTGAAGTGTTATGTAGGATTAAACCACACTCCAATACCCAATTGTGATTAGAAAATACTATAATAGTTAATTGCAAAAGAAAGAGAGGAGAGAGAAAAATAGAATCAATAATCACACATAAGAGACTAAGGAACCAAATTGAATCACATTTTATTAATCCTTTATCATGAGTAAAATATATAGGACTCTCCACAAGAGGAATAATGTGCACTTGGTTGGGGTTTCCATGTGCATCCTCAAGTAAAAAAAGTAGCCTCTCCCATTTGCAACAGTTAACTAAAGTCAAAAGTTGCTAATAATAAGAAAAGGTAAAAAAATATAGGTGTGAACTTAGTGAGAACTATGCATGAAGTAAACATGAATTCCATAATAGAAAAACTCTCCTAGAATAAGGCTAGAGTCCAAGAATGGAACTAAAGTCCTAATTGAGAGAGAATTTCATAAATATGGAAAGTCACTAAAAATAAGTAAATAAGTGAAATGGGTTAACTCCAAGAATAAGAGGGGTAATGCACACTTCCTTAGGAGAATATCATTCTCACTAAGTGTACTCTCTAGCCATATGAAATAGAAATTATCTCCTAAAATTAAGGAAATAAGAATTATCTCCTAAATTTAAGGAAATAATCTCTCTTCCCCTAAAAAATTGGAATTTTCCTAATGGTTGTTTACGAGCCCATAGTTTTGGAAACCCATGGTATTTTCCCATGGTATTACATATAGGAAGCCACCAACCAAAAACAGACTTCCTGTAAATAGACATGTTATAAATAATAGTTCTAAATAGTAGGAAAAATGGAAAAACTGAGTATGTCACTAAGTATGTAGTTGAGCATGTACTCCAACACCCCCCCCTGAAACATAACCGGGGTGTGCACAACAATGATTCATGGAGATATGAAGCCATTTTAAATCATCATGTACAAGTAGATGCATCACAACTGAACAAAAGTGAGGTAAAACGGGAAAATCCAGTGGGAACAAACACCCCCCCCCTCCCCCTCAAAATATGCTTCTAACAAAAAAAGGAATGCTAACATGTTCAATTGCTAAGATGATTTATCCCTCACTCCTAGAATGACCCTCTTGAGACAAAATTCTGTTCGGTGAAATGATTTGTAAATATTTCTACCACCTGCTTTGAAGATGGACAAAATTGCATATCAATGACTCCATCTTGAATTTGTTCTCAAATAAAGTGCATATGAACCTCGATGTGCTTGGTCCCCTACCTCTAAACTAGGTCTCTACACATCTTGAGAGTATTATGATTATCACACCATATAACTATTAGATGTTGAAAATGAACTCCCAACTCTATAAGAAATTGCTACAACCAAATAGTCTGAGTAGTAACATCCAGTGCACCCATGTACTCTACCTCTGATGATGATAAATAAATTGTTGATTGCTTCTTTTTTTACCAACAAATATATCTTGATCGAAAGTAGAGGAGATATCTCGAAGTGGGCTTGCAATCAGTGATATCTCCTTCCAAATCTAAGTCTGTGTAACCAACAAGATCTAAGGAAGATCCTGTTACACACTGTATACCAAAGTTGGTAGTCCCCTTAACATATATGAGAATCCTATTTGATTCCTTCCAATGAAGCTCATGGGGCTCCTGCATGTAACTGGAAACTAATCCAATTGCATAATATATGTCCAGTCGAGAGTGTGTAAGGTAGAGAAGAATCCCCACCAATTGTCAATATCTAGTACAATAAACCAAAGGTGATGCACCGACATCCTCTAGTATAACCCATGACTGAAATGGTGTTGGATATGGATTGCAATATATCATCTGAAATCCATCAAGTATATCTCTAGAATACTTGGAATGAGACATCTTGATTCCTGAATAATTTTGGTTAATTTCAAGACCAAGAAAGTAATATAACAGTCCCATATTTGTCATAGAAAATAATGGAGGAGGTTGAACTCCATGTGATGAGTAAATCATATACATATATAACTATCCGTAGAAGGAAATTTTTGTTCCTCATTATATACACAATAGGATATGATCTACATATAATAAAACCTATAAAGAGAAGATAAGATTCCATTTTAGCATACCATGCCCAAGGTCCTTGCTTCAGTCCATACAATGACTTCCTCAATCTACAAACTAATGATGGACCCTAAACATATCCCTATGTATGCTCCATATATATCTTCTCATTAACATCTCCATGTAATAATTCATTCTTCACATCAATATGGCGTACCTCCCATGTTCTACCTATTGCAATAGCTAGATCTAACCGAATGGAATCAATCCTGTCAACTGGTGCAAAAGTCTCCTCATAGTCAATGCCTTGTACCTATGAGAAACCTTTAGCTACTAACCAAGCCTTATACTTTGTAATGTATCCATCATCATCCCTCGTTTTCTTGAAAATCCACTTACAATTAACAAAATTCCTATTGGAAGGTAGAGGAACCAACTCCCATGTGTTGTTATCCATTAGGGAATTGTACTCCTCTTTCATAGATGCCTCGAAATGGGGTTTACCTTTATTATCTACATAAGAATGAGGTTCTAATACAAGTACCATATAACAATAAATAGGAAGAAAAGGCTCCATGGTAGTAATATCTTGCGAAGGATCCACAAACTGAGATCCAGTTCTCCATGGATTGTCAGGATCACCCACTAGATCACCTGCTGCATGAAGAGTTTGTTGTGCCCATAATGGTAGATTATTTGGACCTGAAACTTCTTTCCTTCAATAAGAAATATCATAGATATCAAATTCATATATTTGATCAAAAATCTGATCGGAAGAAGTCCCATGAAGTTCTACAACTAGTGGCAGTGGAGATGGAGGTGTAGACTTCTCTGGAAGTACCTATGAAGGAACCTATTCAAAATTAAAAATACCATGAATTAATAATTTATTTGAAGTTTTATATAATAAACTATATCCCTTCACTCCCTCTGTATATACAACAAAAATAAAATCCTTACTCTAAGCTTCCATAGTTTTCCTCCTATCAGAAGGGATCCTATCCCATGCATGAGAATCAAAAATTCTGAAGTGAGTGAATTCTAGTTTCTTCCTACTATAAGAATCATATGAAGTGACTCCATTCAATGATTTATGAAGAACTATATTTTGAATGTAGGTTGCATAGTTGATAGCTTCATACCATAACTTTGGAGGTAGTGATCTATCCTGCAACATAGAGTTTTCCATCTCTTTCAATGTCCCATTCTTCATCATATGAAGTGACTCCATTCAATGATTTATGAAGAACTATATTTTGAATGTAGGTTGCATAGTTGATAGCTTCATACCATAACTTTGGAGGTAGTGATCTAGCCTGCAACATAGAGTTTGCCATCTCTTTCAATGTCCCATTCTTTATCTCTGCTACCCCATTCTATTGTGGAGTATATGGAACTATGTGTTGCAACTATATACCTGATTCTAAAAAAATATGCTCAACATCCTTATTCACATACTCTCCTCCATTTTCTGTACAAAGCTTCTTAATCCCATTCCCTATTTGGTTCTCAACTAGATGCTTGAAATATTTAAGACACTCAAAGACCTCATATTTTAATTTGAGAAAGTAGATCCATGTATATCTTGAAAAATCATCAATGAAAGTAAGAACACACTTAGCTTTATTGATTGATGGGAGTGGGAAAGGACCTGTAATGTCACTATGAACCATCTCTAGAAGTGACGATTCCCTATATGATTTACATGTGTTGAACTTCTCCTCAGGATGTTTTCCTAGTATGCAACCTTGGAAAAATCCATCTGTGTACTGAATGTGGGGTAATCCATCTACCATTCCACCTTTACTAAGATAATCTAAATATTTAAAATTCATATGCCCAAACCTCTCATGCCACAACCTTGAATCATCATTAGCATGTGTTAGAAGATATTTTTAATAGATTTATGAGTAAAGTGAGAGAAGGTGTACAACCTAGAATGGTGATTAACCTCACCAACAACAATTTTTGAACCATATGACAAGTCAGAAATAATAATTGATACCAAAGTGAACTTCACCTTCTTCCCTGAACCTGAATGAGTGATTTCATAGATGGAGAGGAGATTCACTGAAATCTTTGGAACATGAATTACATTTTGAAAGAATCCATGTTCTAGATAAACTCTACCCCTATCACACACCTTAACAAGAGAATAATCTTCCATGAAGATCGATGGTCTAGAACAAGTCTCCAAGTATGATAAAAGTCTATCCAATGAGGCCATGTGATGGTTCTCACCTGAATCAAGCACCCAAGCATTAGGAGAAGATGAAATAACAATTAATGCATGACCATTAACTCTTCCCAATGATGGCTTGTTCGATGGATTCTTCCTTTCATGATCCAGAATACAATCCTCAAGTTGATGTTTCTCAAGGATTGTTCCATGAGATCTATGGTCTTTTTCATGCAAGAAATCTTAGTATGGAACCCCCTATTATAGTAGGAACACTTGGTCTTTTCCTTATCTCTCATTGATTCCTTGGAACTTGAACTCTAATCTATGGAAAAAAAATTACCTTCCTTCTTGTTCTCTTGGTCCTTCTTACCATTCTCCAACTGATGACCTCTTAGGTTGTCTTGCTTGCCTAGAAAATCCTTCAACTTTATCCAAACATCGTTAGTATTCTTGCAAGTATCGAAATAGAAGAGGAGATACAGAGAGATTCTCAAGCACAATATCATGTAGGATTCATCCATTTTGTTGAAGTATTTTTATTTCTCTATGGCTGAAGTAGGATTGACCTCATTCCCCATGGTGACCTTATACACACCCTTTCTGTGCAGTAGAAGTTGTAACTTGGGCTTCCACTCAAAGTAGTTGAAGGGTGTCAAGATCATGGAAGAAGATGTCTTATCCATAGTTCTTTGTTGGTTTTCCAATATGATCTATAAGCCTGCAATAAAAGTGAATACTCCCTCACAATAATGGATTTCATACCATGTAGGATTAAACCACACTCTAAGACCTACTTGTGAGTAGGAAATACTACACTAGTTAATTGCAAAATAAAGAGAGGAGAGAAAAAATTAGAATTGATATTCACACATAAGAGACTAAGAAACCAAATCGAATAACATTGTATTAATCCTTGATCATGAGTATAATATATAGGACTCTTCACAAGAGGAGTAATGCGCACTAGGTTGGGGTTTCCATTTTCATGCTCAAGTAAAAAAGAAACCACTCCAATTTGCAACGGTTAACTAAAGTCAAAAGTTGCTAATAATAATAAAAGGTAAAAATATATTGTTGTGAACTCAGTGATAACTCTACATGAAGTCAACATGCATTCCATAATAGAAAAACTCTCCTAGAATAAGACTAGATTCCAAGAATGGAACTAAAGTGTTAATTGAGAGAGAATTTCGTAAATATGGAAAAGTGAAATGGGTTAACTCCAAGAAAAAGATGGGTAATGTGCACTTACTTAGGTGAACAATATTCTCACTCAAGTGCACTCTCTAGCCATTAAATAGGAATTATCTCCTAAAATTAAGGAAATAAGTGTGCTTCCCCTAAATAATAAGAATTTTCCAAAGGGTGGTTTATGAGCCCATGGTTTTGGAAACTGATGAAATTTCATATATGCAACCACCGACCAAAAATACACCTGATATATATATATATATATATACATGCTATAAATAACATTCCTCCTAAATAGTAGGAAAAATGGAAAAAATGAGTATGTCACTAAGTATGTAGCTGAGTATATTGAACTTTATTTTCAGAATCAGTAGCTCCAGTCTATCTATTGTTTTGACTTTAGTGACCAAAAAATTCTACAAGTGGTCGTGCTCTACTGCATATATACCTTTGACATTATATTGATGTTTTTGGGAAGCTTGTTGGAATTCTAACATCACTTCTTTCAACCACCAAAAATCCTCTAGTGACCTAGATTGGAAATTGAAGATAGACCATCATTTGATTGATATTTTCCCAATATATGTAGCAGAATAACCATTGCTCCTCCATTTGAGTCTTTATCTTAGCGGCTAAAATCACCCAGTATTGAGCGGCTCCCTGCATCCTAGATATGATACCATCATTGAGGCTTTGGATACCATGGTCTTCCTCACCTCAGGATTTCTATATCTCCTTGATATATTCAATCTCAGATAGGGCCTTGGATCCTTTCTCTCTCCATTGGAGAAATTCTTTATGTTCTATAGATAATTTTAACATCTCTTCTTGAAAGTTTGCTACCTTTTGCAAAAAAATTTTTTTACCTGCGCGTGCTTGGCATGCTCTTCAAAAATTTCCCCCTCAAAATTGGATACCTCCTTTGTTTCTTTCGTATAGTAGTGTACTTTATTTATGAGGGATTCTAATTCCTTCCGCATACCCTCCGCTTATTTTTCTTTTGTTCTATCTCTGTCAATGGTGGCATGCGAGATGGGTACTCCAACAGTCAGTAGCTCACTCAAATTGTCATTTTTAGCATCGAATAGGGTTTCCTCAGAAGTATACAACACAATACTCTCTAGAATAACTTTTCATTTCTTCAATGTTCTCTTAATAATGAATTTCCTTTTGTGATCCTAGGAAATAAACTCGACGTTTTCCACCTCATCTATCAACTTGGGAATTTGTTGACTCCCCCAAGAAAAAATGTTCTCCAAGATTCTCGAGGTATGGAAATTCTCTATAACAGGTTATTTTCCTTTGTCTACTGCATGTTCCCAATGCTTCCTTTTGTACTAACACTAATGTGCATGTTTGTTGTTGGTCCTTACTAGGTTCCTGTGTTGTTGAAGGTACAATAGTTTTGTAACACCCTTTTTCCCCCCAGTTTTTAAATATAACTATATCAACCAAGAGACTATGGAAAAATTGATATGTGTGATTGTTGATTTGATGAACCTTTGTATGAAAGGTCAATGAATGTAATTTGTGTTACTAATAGAAAATGGATAAGTGTTGCATGACTACTGAAAGAGGGGTTTTCCAAGAGAGACCACTTATGCTATGAAAGATATGGTGAGGGGAACCGAGAATGGTTGAGATAAACCATACCAAACCAGTACTTTGTTGGATTTAATTGCTCATGACCAAAAAAGTACCATGACCCAAGAATGAATTAGGTTGGTAGGTGGGAAGATCTCCTCAAGAGTTATGAAGGGATGGGACAGAGTGCCCATATGTAAGGATTTCAGACCTGACCACAGACTGGGGGATTTAGGCCACATGCAATCTTATTGAGGAAGGAAAGAAAGGAAGGTGTGGTGGGGAGAGGAAGACCCGTGAAGAGTGTAGAGACGAGAGACAAAAACTCTTGGGTTCGAGGAAGAACAAAAAAAACACGAGTGTGTTTTGGTTGTAGGGGGTGGCTAGTAGGGTTATGATACACGATGATAAACGAGGGTGTTGAGTGAATGAGGAAGTACTCAAGAAGGCCTATTTTCTTGGTATAGAGAAAACCTATTGCCAAGATCCCATGGGAGGAGGAGAGTAACCTCTGTCCCTAACTGTCGCTGAGCTGGGAGGAGGAGAGTAACCTCCGTCCATAGCTGTTGTTGAGTCAGAAGAAAGGATTCTATATCAGAGAATCATGGTCTATCTTGGGGGTGGCCAGTGGTAAATCCTTTAGGAGTTATTGAGCCTATGGTTGGGTGGAAATGAGCACCC
>JZKD02S1633101.1:44194-81128 GCA_000966675.3 Picea glauca
ACAACACTATTTGAATGCATAATGAAAGAAAAATATAGGCCAAAAAATTATCATGTGATTGGCTAATGGCCTAGTTCCACCCAGGTGTAGACTGGAGGAATGAAAAGGCGACATCCTGTTTCCAACACCCATTGGATGATGTGTAGGCTGGAAGGTATTATGCACTGTGCTAGAATGAAATGAAAAATATTTGTTTCTTTGTTCATCAAAGCCAAGTGGATTTCGACTAAAATCCTCTATAGGGTGTGAAAGGATAGAAGGTCCTCCAACTCCATATCCAAAACCTATTGTTGGACCACCCATTGGACCACCTGTTGGACCAATATTTTTTGTACTTGATGATGGGCCCACATAATATTTCCCTATACTTCTTGGCGGAGCCAGAGGATCCACTTTCCTACGACCATATTCCAACTTGAATCCCATAAAATCAAGCCTTTTTCTAGTTGCCTCAGGTCTCATTCCCATCATATCTTCATGGATTCTAAGAAGCCTTGATCCATCTCCAATTTCTAATGAAAACATTGATGGACCTCCACTACCTGATGGAAATGAGACAAGTGACTAGTATAGAGGAAATAAATTCGAAGGACCACCAGTGGAAATTCCTGCTTAACTAAAAGGATATTTAGAGTTGGCATCAAGAAAAAAACCACAGGGACCCATTTCAATATGCCTTGATGTAGGAGTAATTTGATCAAACTTTGGTGTGGGTGTTGGATGACTCTTCTGATGATGTGCTAAAATAACCAAATCATCAATATTTGATGGTAACTAACCATCAAAATTTCCAAGATTATGTTTTCTTGAATTCTCCTGAAATTCCTTCATGTTTGTGATTTAGATGTTATGGTAGTTGCGGGAGGTATTGACCTCTACATGTAACCTTTGATGAGACTAGAATATTCTGGGAGAAAGAGAAACCCTAAATAGTTGGTTAATAACCCTAGAAGACAAGTTGGCTCAAGATAATAACTTATATTAAGTTGTTAGCCTCCAGAAGAAGAAGTTGACCCAATTAAGTCACTTGGAGGACTATAAATAGAGGGAGATTGAGCTCATTTCCACTCACTCACTCTCACAACTGCATAAGAACTAGTGGTGCGCATGACTGGTAGAGAATTGCAGTTGCTGCAGTGGTGACTTGGTCTTTGGTTATGGTTTGGACTTTCTACTTGGTACACTAGCTTTGGAGAGAGGTACACTCCCTTTATTGGCTATTGGTTCTAGTGATTTCTTCCAGAATTATTCTGTCTGTAAAGGTTAAGGTGCTCGGGGGTGGCCTTTGTGCCTATGGCTGGGTGACAATATAGTGATATTTTCTATGGTGGAATGAACACACCTATTATTTTAACAGGTTATGGGCCCACACTATCTTCAGACAATTTAACCACTGGAAGTTAGATTGGGAGGATTTTCTCAGTTGCAGTTGTAGTCAAAGTTTTTCTGCAAAAAAACCCTAACCCTCTTTTTGAGGCACCTTAAGTAAAGAGCTTGACCTAATTCCTAGATATCCTAATGCACCCTAGCCAAGCGCACCTCCTGGTATTCTCAACAATCCAAGGTGTCAAGTTTGAGTTTTTGGTCAAAGTCAAACGTTGAACAAGTCAAAGTAGTCATGAATTACTCTATGAAGTCATAAAACAATTTAGAAGGGGATTTAAAGTTCAGAGCATGGAAGACAAGGATTGACCTCATCCTTACCCAAGAATAATTTCCTAGATATCATGAAAGGAAATATCATGGAACCACAATTTGAAGCAGGAAAATAGAAGGAACCTCAAAACGTTGCAGCACTGGAGAAGTTCAAGGATAATGACATTAATTATATGAGTATCATAGTGGAATCTGTAAAGGATCACTTGATACCCTACATTTCTCATCACGACTCATCCAAGAAGATGTACGATGCGTTCACAAACCTTTTCTCAGTCAGAAATATTGTACAAGTGATGAATTTGCATAATGAACTCCATGACACAAAGATAACAAAGGATGACACCATAGCTTCATATTTTGTGAGGATTTTTCAGTTGAGAGATCAACTATAATATATTGAAGAAGCCATCCCTTAAAAGGAAGCTTTGAAAATAGCACTCAATGGTCTCTCTAGATCATGGGATACATTTGTTGCAAGTATGAATACAAGGAAGGAGTTTCCAACGTTAGAAGAACTTTGGACATGTTGTGCACAAGAAGAGACAAGGTTAAACTCCAAGGGATAAACTCAAAAGGAAGAATATGCTCAAGCCTTTGCAACAAAGTTTAAAAGACATGGAGGTAAGAAAAGACCCAATTCAAGAAATAAGTTCAAGAGAGATATGTCAAAGGTACAATGCTTTAAATTCCATGATTATGGCCACTACAAGAGAAATTGTCCTAAACTATATAAGAAGAGAAAATAAATACATCACACATCTGCTTCCAAGGATGAAGAACCTTTAAAGAAGGAAAAACATGATGAGACATATTTCTTCTATTACTTAGCCATTATTGGAACCATTGAAGATGACATGTAGCTGATTGATAGTGGAGCTTCAAGGCATATGATAGGTGACCGTAGGAATTTCTCAAGCATGAAGTATAAGGAGACACCTCATAAAGTGGATATTGGAGAAAATAACTCATATGCAGTCAAGGGAAATGGACAAGCTACTATCAAAATGGAATTAAGTAACTCTGTCCATCTTATTAATGTTTTATATGTTCTTGGTTTGAAAAATAATCTAGTATCTATTTCCTATTTGGAAGAGAAAGGAGATAGGGTAGCTTTTGTGGATGGAAAATTTCTTGTATGGTCTAAAGGCTCCAAAATAGAAAACACTAAAGTTATTGGAACCCATGAAGGAAGGATATATAAACTCTTATGTTAGAATACACAAGCCCTAGTACATGACAAAATCAACCCTAGTGAGTTATGGCATAGAAGGTATGGTCACCTTCATTATCAAGCCTTTCCATCCATGAAACAGATTGTTGTAAGCATACTGGAATTACAATCAATACATGAATGTGTGTGCAAAGGAAGTGCACTTGGTAAGAACATTAAGAAGCCTTTCCAAAGTAGTGAGAATAGATCCAAAGGGATCATAGACAATACATTCAAATGTATGCAAACCTATGCCAGTGAAGTCTCTAGGAGGATCTGTTTACTATGTAACATTCATAGATGAATTCTCAAGAAAGACATGGTTGTATCTGTTAAAGACTAAGGATGCAGTATTTATCAAATTCCAATAATTTAAGGCTGAAGTAGAGAACCTAACAGATAAGAAGATCAAGACAATAAGATATGATAATGGAGGATAATACACCTCCAAGGAGCTCGTTGAGTTTTGTAAAGAAGTTGGGATTAGGAGGGAGCTCATTGTCCCTCACAATCCTCAACAAAATGGTGTGGCTGAAAGGAAGAAAAGAACCATTGAAGAATCATTCAAGGCAATGATGAATGTTGAATCATAACTTATCTATGTTCTTATGGGGAGAAGCAACTATGGCAATTGTTTATGTTCTGTATAGAAGTCTACATAGAATATTGAAGAACATGACTCCTAAAGAAGCCTTCTCAGGAAAGAAGCCAAGAGTTGAACACTTGAGAATATTTGGATGTCCTGTATACATTCATGTTCCCAAGGATAAGAGAAAGAAGTTGGAACTCTCGGGAAAGAGAGGAATATTTGTTGGTTATAGTGAATCATCAAAAGTGTATAGAATCTATGTTCCAGGTCAACATAAGATTGAAATAAGTAGAGACATAACTTTTGATGAAAGGATTTCATTTAAGAATTCTATAGAAGAACCTACAGAATCCACCGAAGAAAAGGAAAATGAAGATACCAAAGAAGAAAATACATGTTCTCCAGAACAATCTAATGAAGAACAAGAAGAACCACATGAATCTCTGGAACCAACTATTAAACCTAAGACAAGAAAAATACCAGCATGGCTTGAAACTACTTTGCAGGAAGCAAATAAACATAAGGATCCCACTGGTACTTTCAGACAAAGCAAGAAACCCAAAAGGTTCACTAGTTATGCGACACTCATGATAAGTTTGGTTAATGCAGAACCTTCTACCTTTGAGGAAGAAATTAAGAAGAAATAATGGAAGGAGGCCATGATGAAAGAATACCAATCCATCATGAAGAATAATGTATGGGAAGTTGTGTCGAGACCTAAAGATAAGTCTGTAGTCACTTCAAAGTGGGTGTATAAGATAAATCATTTTGTAGATGGAAGTATTGATAAGTACAAGGAAATATTTGTGGCTAGAGGGTTCTCCTAGTAGGAGGGAGAATATTATGATGAGAGGTTTTATCGGGTTTCCATATATACATCTATCAGAGCTATAATATCTCTAATAGCTTCCATGGGTTGGATTTTACAGAATATGGATGTAAAGACCGCCTTTATCAATGGAGTGATTGAGGAAGAAGTATATATAGAGAAACCTCAAGGTTTTGAGGTACACCCAAAAGAAACCCATATATGAAGATTGAAGAATGCCTTGTGTGGACTCAAGCAAGCTCCAAGAGCTTTGTATGCACGTATTGATAGCTACTTGACAAGACTTGGATTTTCCAAGTGTCATGTTGACCCAAATCTCTATTACAAGGTTGTGAACAATGCACATGTTATTCTACTATTATATTTTGATGACCTATTCTTGACAGGTGCAAAGCCTCTCATTATTCTGTGTAAGAAGGAGCTATCCACCAAATTTGATATGAAGGATCTTGGTCTCATGCATTACTACTTGGTACTAGAAGTGTTGTAGAAGTATGGTGAAGCCTTCCTAGGACAAGGAAAGTATGTTGTAAAGATCCTTTAGAAGTTTGGGATGATGGATTGATTGAAAATCCATGGAAACCCCCATGGTAACAGATTTTAGGAAGTTGAGAGACTCTGATTCTAATCCAATAGACTTGTCCCTGTACCGATTGTTGATTGGATCCTTGATTTATTTGGTAAATACTAGTCTGAACATATGCTTTGTTGTGAACATGTTGAGCCAATTCTAGGTGGAACCTAGACAAGAGCATTGGGTGGTTGAAAAGCATATATTGAGATATCTTCGTGGGACGATAATGTATGGTTTGAGTTATGCCTCAAACAATGAAGTAAATATGCATGGATTTATCGATTCAGATTAGGCACAGAGTGCAAAATATATAAAGAGTACTTCTGAACTGTGTTTCAGTTTGGTTTCTTCTATGATTTCATGGGCTAGCAGAAAACATAAGTTCATTGCACTCATCACTGCTGAAGCATGATATATTGTAGCTTATGATGCTTGTATAGAAGTAATGTGGCTTCATAAGATGGTTTCTGTATTGTTTGATAAGGTGATGGATTCGACTGTGATATATTGTGATAACTAGAGATGTGTGAAGCTTTCAGTCAGAGAATCCAATGTTCCATGACAGGTTGAAGCACATTGAGATCAAGTGTTATTTTCTCCGTGATAAAGTCCATAGGGGAGAAGTGATTCTCCAGTATATCTCCATTGATGATCAAACTTTAAATAATTTGGCGAAGCCTTTGTCCAAGATAATGTTTGCATACTTGGTTGAAAGGGAGGATATGACTTCCTCGGTTGGGAGGGAGAACTGATATATGGCATCATGGACTGTCAATGAGCTGCAGATCTGTATCATGCTAGTACACCATAGAGATGATCATACAACTTAGAGATAATGCTTGCATCATGCTAGATATGATCATGCTAGTATAGCTCAAATATGATACAAATGGTTGGAGTTGTTGATATATTGGCCTGAGGAGCATCGTGCTAGTACAAATTAGATATGGACATACAACTTATAGATGATGCTTGCATCATGCTATTTATGTTCATGCTAGTACAACTTAGAGATGATGTTGATGATCCGCATCATTCTAGATATGATCATGCGAGTACAAATTAGAGGTGGCATACATCTTAGATATGATGCATTGACATCATGCTAGATATGCCATGCCAATATGGCTTAGAGATGATCATACAACTTAGAGATGATGCAGGAGGGCTTGTGTCATGCTAGATATGATCATGTGAGTACAACTTAGATGTGGTATACAACTTAGATATGATGCATTGACATCATGCTAGATATGTCATGCTAGTATGGCTTAGAGATGATCATACAACTTAGAGGTGACATAGTGAGGCACTGATCTACATCTTGTGAGTACAACTTAGAGATGATGCATTGACATCATGCTAGTTATGTCCATGCTAGTATGGCTTAGAGATGATGTAGATGATACTCTAGATCACGTCAGTACAACTTAGATATGATGCATTCACATCATGCTAGTACGGCTTAGAGGTGATGCAATTGCTAAAATTGTTGATGCATGATGATATCAAATGATATGATTGTTGTGGAGAATGTATGTCTCTTGACAATATCTATATGCTACTGTGGTGGATGTGATCCACTGGTAGTGACTCAATGTCACTAGTTGGTAGTTGTGTGCTACTAGGAGTTGTTGTGTACCACTGGATAATAGTTTTATACTACTATGGATAGAAAAAGTTGTGTTCTATTGGATGGCATTGTTCTGATTTCCACAGAGACTATCTAGATGGATAATGATGATGGTGCTCATTATTTGATCATGAGATGGCTCGTGTGGCTATGATGATGCTATCGGTTGAATGGTCTGTTTGTGCTCAATACCATTGACTTTATTACCTCTCTAGCTAGGAGGGAGTGTTGATGTTACGGTATCTCCATGAGGTATTAACCTCTACATGTAACCTTTAACGAGACTAGAATATTTCGGGAGAAAGAGAAACCCTAAATAGTTGGTTAATAACCCTAGAAGACAAGTCGGCTCAAGATAAAAAATTATATTAAGTTATTAGCCTCCAGAAGAAGAAGTCGGCCCAGTTAGGTCACTTGGAGGACTATAAATAGAAGGTGCTTGAGCTCATTTCCACTCACTCACTCTCACAACTTCATAAGGACTAGTGGTGCGCATGAGTAGTGGAGAGCTGCAGAGACTGCAGTGGTGACTTGGTCTTTGGTTATGTTTTGGAATTTCTACTTGGTACGCTAGATTTGGAGAGAGGTACGCTACATTGATTAGATATTGGTTCTCGTGATTACTTCCAGAATTTTTCTGTATGTCAAGGTTAAGGTGCTCAAGGGTGGCCTTTGTGCCTATGGTTGGGTGAAAATATAGTGATATTGTCTATGGTGAAACAAGCACACCTATTATTTTAACATGTGACTTGTCTGGTAGATTATTGATGCATAGACTAAAAGCCACCTTCTTCACCTATTATTGTAGGAAATGAATGAGCCTTCATTCCTATGAAAGAGTCTACATTCCTACGAGTAAATGAAGGAGCTTTCATTCCTATGAGGAAATGAAGGAGACTGCATTCCTACGAGGAAATGAAGGAGCATGCATTTATAAGTATGATGTGGTTTGTTTCTATGGAAACCTTCAGTTTATTAACACATCATTGAATTTTATCTAATTTGTCTATGGTAGAATTAGTCTCATTGAATAAGATGGAAGTGCTTAAGGAATATCAACTCTAATCTTATTTCACCACTAATTATTATAATAGTAAGTGGTTAGCACTACAATTTCCTATTTTATTAGAGGAGTGGGGAACCAAGTTTCTAAGGTTCCAAAATTCCTCAAGCCACCTCGAACTTCATTCCATTTTTGGGAATCCGGTCATGCAAAAGTTGGGGGAAACTCCACATACAATAAGTTATTAGAGGATATTGTTGGGAATTTTAGAAGGGTTGGAAAAGTTGTAGCCAGAGGATGGGGTTTCTCTAAAGCCATTGGGGCGATATTAATTTTTCATATCAATATCTAGTACACATAACAACATTAAGCTTCATGATAATTGTATGTGAGACACAATCGTCAAAGGGTTGTTGTGTTCTTAATAATGGATCTACTGCTTGTAAACATGGAAGTTGTATAGAGTTCAATATCTCTTACTTATCACTCATATTACATGTAATATTCATCCTAGATCATACAAAGGCAATTTGATGTCTATGTGTTTTGTACATAAATTAATTAAAAAAAACTTGTTTATGTACATATTTGGAAGAAGCCTAATCATTGAGTTTAATGTAACTAACTAATGCATGAAATATATACTACACAATGTAACTATCTAATGACACAAGAGAAGTAAATGATGGTGGAAATACTAAGACAACTGAGAGCGGGGTGAATCAATTGTTATTGTGCGTAAACAATATTATGCCTATTAAGATGTTATTAATCTTCTCCAAGTGATCATCAAGATTATGCAAGTCATGAACAACAAAAATAGTAAACATAAATAACACATATGATATACACAGAGACACATATTCATGAGGAAACCCACAAAGGGAGAAAACCTCTTCTTCTTGGAATGATAGGCAGTCTTTTATGTTCTTTACATCATCAATCTTTGAGCACCAACTCAAAATGAGGCTACAACCTCTTCTTTAACAAGATGCAACTTGTTGAGAGCACAAACCCTCTGGTTTCTATAGCACCCACTAGAAGGAAGCACCAAATCCCTAAGTGTTCCAGTACCAACTGGATGGAAGCACCAACTTCCAGTCACACATGCACCAACCTGTATAACAGAGAACAATGGTTCTCCCTTGCACCACCCTACCACCCTGGTTTTTTTGGCTGCAACTAGATGGAAGCTACAACTCCCTATGTTCAAGCACCCACTTGAAACTATGAGGAAAATATTCCTCCCTAACACCACCCTAACAACCTGAGATATAAAACTTTACTTACTTAAATTTATTACAGTGATACAGTATTTATCAATGGATTACCAGTCTCATCACTATTCTGCTACACTTCTCTGCTCTTCCTCCATCAGTGTCTTGTTGTTGCTCAAATATCATTGCACACGTTGTTCAGATTCTCTTCACACTTTTATGCTTTGTGCTACCTCTTAATCCTTTTCTCCGTGTCTTTGATCTTCCCTCCATATCATGCACAACATCTCCTCCTACCCACATACACCATTGTCGAAAAATTCTCCAAAATACATTGTTCTACATATTTTTCTCACACCAAGTCCTCTACTTGATCATCATGCGAACTCTTCATATTCTCTGGTGATTATTCTGAGTCCGTTCATCATTAGTTGTTGTTATCCCAAGATTCTTTGGCTTCTATGGCAGTTATCTTGAACCTGTTCATCACTAGCGGGCATTATCATGAGATTCTTTTGGCTTCTCTGGAAGTCGCAATGATTCATCATATATGGTAACTACAGTTAGTCATTTTTGGCTTCTTTGGATTCTAATCCCCTTCCTTCACATAACCACCGGCAGTGACCAAACACCTATTCATAAGGTGATTCCCGATCTTGGTCTAGTGAGCGCTAGCTTCATTTCTTGATATGAACTTGGGTGATGATCTCATGTGACCACATGATTGCGGGAACATCCAAAGGTGCTTTGAATCAAACTTCTTTTTGCCCCACAATTTACCTCGAGCCTCCATGTGTCCTTTCTAAAAAACCCTGGTTTCGATTGCGGTTTGCCTTCAACATTTTAAAGTTCACGCACCTTCAATCCTAGAAATATGACAGGACCGTTGATCTCATGATCTTGACAGTGCTCTTGAATGGACGGTTCATATATGTCCTTCATGATTTGTAGATCAGATCTAACCTTCCTAAATCAATGACTGATATTTACTTTGTGATCTGGGCTCAGGGAGTTTTAAATATCAAACCCTGCTTTCTTTTGTACGCCAATATTCCGGAGTCAATGATCCACAAACACCTATCCTTCTCAATCGATGGCTCTTCTTCCACTTTGGGAATTTTAAATTTCAACGAGATCAACGATTCTGTGGCCCCTCTCTCAATCAACAATCGAGATCTCCTTCGGGTCTCCGGACTACTAAAATCTCAAGTCTCAAACTTACGCTCTGGATCAGACGACCCATATTCACTTCGGACGATCCAACGCTTGAGATATTCTTCAAATGATTTGATGAATGAGATCTAGTTCGGATGATCCGATGATCGAGAATGTATTTTGGCTCTCCGGGTCTCTAGGCTTCGACAATTTCAACATTCAAACTGACGCTCTAGATTAGAGGGCCCAGATTCACTTCGGACGATCTGACACTTGAGATCTTCTTTGGATGATCTGATGACCGAGGTTTACTTCAGATGATCTGAAGGTCGAGACATCTCTTCTAGATCAGAAGGCCTAGATTCACTTAGGACGATCTGACGTTTGAGATATTCTTCGAAATATCTGACGACTAAGATCTGCTTCAGACGATTTGATGGTCGAGAATGTATTTCGGCTCTCTGGGTCTCCGGGCTTCGGGAATTTCAAATCTCAAACTGAAACTCTCGAAGTGATTTTTCTGGAGCGTAACCTCCTCACATCTTTAGACATGAAACAAATGATGTTCGTTTGATCAAGATCTTAGATCAATGGCTCGATCTATCTGCGGTGCATCTTTGACTTGGATTAAATCCAACGACTCTCCATTTTTTCTTATCTTATCCTTCCACTTAATTTGATTCAACGACTGATGGAGATTTCGATACTTGAATTCTCAAACCTTGTGCCCTGTTTATCTTATCCTTCAATTAATTTGATATGACGACTAATGGATATTCAGGTGATAGAGATATCGGATATCAACCCTTGATTATCATGTCCTTCCACTAATTCAATCCGATGACTGATGGATATTCAGGTGATCGAGATCTCAGATCTCAACCCTTTCTTATCTTGTCCTTCCACTAATTCAATCTGATGGCTAACGTGGTCTTCTAACGTGGTCTGCCAACTTGGTATGCCACATGTCCCTGTTGACATAGTTTGCTGACGTGGTTCTCCCTGATCTAACAATCATCACATTTTATCCAGATCCGATGGTCCTTCTTCATTTCGGATTTCGGGCTTCAGGTAATTCAACTTTCAAGTTGCCAATTCTTCCAAAGTGAGATTCCTGAATAGTAACCTCCTTGCAACTTTTGAAATGAACCAAATGTTGTTCGTTGATCATTTTCTTATATCAATGGCTTGATCTATATTCAATTTTTCTCTTCTATCTAATCCTTCCCTTCCACTTAGAATGATCCAACAATTGTCGGGTATTCGGTTGAAGGTACTTTGGATCAGTGATCCAGCGACCACTGTCTCTCTTCCTCTTGATATTTCTCACCTTCTGCTCCACCTTATGTTCTTGCCATCAATGACAAGTAGACTCTTCCTATAAAACATGCCAACAATATCCCCCTTTGGCATTGATGGCAACCCTAAAAGGCTGCACTATTCTTCTTAGACATCCAACTGTAGCATACAGACAACACCTTTTTCTCCCCCTTTGACATCAATGTCAAAGAAAAACAGAGAGTGACTCTATACTCCCCTTGATCAAATATACTAGGAGCACTCTCCCCTTGATGAGATAGACTATTTAGCTTGATAACAGAGTCATGCCCAACTTCTGGCGTAGATACTCAAACTGAGATTTTGCAAGCGGTTTAGTGAAGATATCAACAATCCGATCTTTGGATGGAATATAATGCAAAGAAACAACATTGTTGGTCACCTGTTCCCTCAAAAAGTGATACTTTATGGGTATATGATTGGTCTTAGAGTGAAATACAAGATTCTTTGACACACTAATTGCACTAGTATTATCACAATGAATTGGGATCAGTGCAATATATTTTACCTCCAAGTCTGCAAGTTTCTGAATCATCCACAATACTTGGGTACAACAAGTGGTAGCTGCAATGTATTTAGCTTCTGTAGTCGATAAGGAAATGGAACCTTGCTTCTTGCTCAACCATGCTATAAGAGAATCTCCTAAGAAGAATGCACCTCCACTCATGCTTTTCCTTTCATCCATGCAGTTATCCTAGTCAACATCTGAATAGATGGATAATTGAAAATTCTGATTCCTAGTATACCATATTCCATAGTTCATCATTCCTTTCAAATATTTGAATATTTTTTTGGCAACTATCAAATGACTCTATTTAGGTGCAGAATTATACTTTCCTACCATTCCAACAACATGCATTATGTCTAGACGAGATGTTGTGATGTAGAACAAGCTACCTATCATAGACCTATATGAACTCTAAGAAATGTCAGGCCAGTCATCATCCTTGCTTAGCTTGCATCTAGTGACCATAGGTTTTCTCACAGGTGTAGAATATTTCATTTGAAACCTTTTCAATATTTCTCTTAGATATTTCTCCTGACAAAAAAATATTCCTTTAGACCTCTGAGTAATTTTCAGACCAAGAAAAAATGACAGTTCCCCTATCATAGACATTTCAAATTCAGACTGCATGGCAGAAGCAAACCATTGTACCAATGAAGCATTATTACTTTTGGAGATGATGTCATCTACATAGACCAACACAATGAGAAAATCATTATCCTCTGTTTTGATATATAGATTGTTGTCGATTGTTCCTCTCTTGAACCCTTTGTCTTGAAGATACTTATCCAGTCTGTAGTACCAGACATGAGGAGCTTGTTTCAACCCATATAGGGATTTCTTCATCTTGTAGACAAAGTCAGGGTTATCTGAGAGTTGGAAACCTTTTGGTTGTTCCATACAGACTTCTTCTTTTATATCTCCATTTAGAAAAGTTGAATTGACATCCATTTGATAGAATTTAAACTTCTTATGACAAGCATAGGCAAGAAACATTCTAATAGATTCTAATCTTGCTACGGGCACAAATGTTTCATCAAAACCCAGTCCTTCTATTTGAGCATACCCTTTGCAGACCAATCTAGCCTTATTTATTATAATATTTTATTTCTCATTCATTTTATTCTTAAACACCCATTTGGAGCCAATTACATTCTTATCTACAGGTCTAGGAACAAGATCCCAAGTATTGTTCTTCTCAATCTGATCCAATTCCTCATTCATTGATTTTAACCAATTTACATCTTTACTGGATTCATTAAAGTTCTTGGGTTCCTCCATGGATATGAAGGCTATATGTGATTTCTTGGTGTCTTTGATTATCCTTCTCCTAGTTTGTACACCTTTGTCTTTCTCACCAATTATCTGACTTGCAGGATGATTCTTTTGAGTAATTTTGGAGGAAGGATTTGATGATGTCTGCTGATTTGAGTATGCCTGAGTATTTGTATCTTCATCTGAATCAGAGTCTTCTTTTTCTTATTATTGGACCTGTCCATCTTCAACTTCAACTATATCCTCTGTTGTTGATTCAATATTGCTCACCTCTCTTACTGGGACTCCTTCATCAACTTTTATGTCAATAAAATCAACCAATTTATGCAACCTCTTATTATAGCATTTGTATCCTTTACTGTTTGTAGCATACCCTAAGAAGATGCCTTCATCAACCCTATCATCATACTTGCCAAGGTTTTCATTATTATTATTTATGTAGCACTTACTCCCAAAGACTTTGAAGTGTTTGATTGAAGCAGGTCTTCCATACCACAGTTCATAACATCTCTTGTCATCGTGTGGTATGAGGTGAGATTTGTTAAGAATATGGATTGTTGTATGTATTGCTTCTACCTAGTAGGTTTGACCAATGTTCTTCTCATTCATCATTGACCTGGCCATTTGCTGAACTGTTCTGTTTTGCCTTTCAAATACTCCATTTTGTTGTGGAGTTCCTAGGATTGTGTATTCTCTCTTGATCCCATGTTTATCACATAATTCCTTGAAATCACTTAACATAAATTCTCCTCCTCTATCTAATCTTACAACCTTTAATCTTTTGCCTCTTTGATTCTCAATTAAAGCCTTAAATATTTTATATTTCTCAAATGCTTCAACTTTTTCTTTGAGAAAAGAAACCCAAGTGAGTCTAGAGTAATCATCAATGATCAACATGAAGTATTTTCCCTTCCTTGTGCCTTCCTGTATTGATGGTCCACATAAATCCATATGATATAATTGGAGTGGTTTCTCTGTTGAAGTAGAGATCTTGGATTTAAACTGTGTCCTGGTTAGCTTTCCTACTTAGCAGGGTTTACACACAAAATCTTGTGGCTTTGATATTCTTGGAAGATCTTTTACTGCCTCAATATTTTTGAGCTTGATTAAGTGATCAAAGTTTAGATGTCCAAGTCTCCTATGCCATAACCAACTTTCATCATGTTTGCTTAGATGACACTCTTCTCTATCTTCTTTCAACGCATATACATTATTGTCTATCCTTATGCCTTTAGCCACCACCTGTCCTGAGTTTACAGACTTTTATCTTACAATCTTTGGAAGTGAACACCACTTCATACCCTCTGTCACACATTTGACTTACACTGAGAAAATTATGTTTCAACCCATCTACAAGCAGAGCATCCTGGGATTTTCCTTTACCATTACTCAAACTCACCATCTCTTTTCCCTTGATTTTACCTGGTTCATGATTTCCAAAGGTCACATTTCCTGTTTTTCTTTTAATTATAGACAAGAAATTATCCTTGTCTCTAGTCATGTGCTTGGAACATCCACTGTCTATATACCAGGGGTATTTTTGTTTTTGAGTTGAAAGGACTAGACCACATTTTCACTATCTTTCTTTTTACATGTGCTAACATTTCTGGCTAAGGGTTTTATCCTTGGATCTTCTTTGTAATTCTTCAGATTGCAGTTTGTAGCTTTATGGCCAAAGTTATGAAAGTTATAGCATTCGAGCTCATTGTTCAATAGGTCAAAGTGATTGGTGCAACTTTGTCTACTCATTGGTTGTTTAGTTCTATGTTGCAAAGATTGTTTATTTCTTGATCTCCTTAGTTGCATGTCTCTAAAATTAATTTGAAAATTTGCAATCTTATGACCAAAATTAGAGTAGTAAAAAAAATAACCATGGAAGAAATTTTGGTACCTGAAGGATGGCCTTCTTCTTGGCATTTGTTGCTCCATCTTTTCATATCTTTGTTTTTTATAAGGGATCATCTTGTGTTTATTAGATTTTTGTGGTGGATTACTCACATGGTATGATTGTATGCTTGTAAATGTGTTGAACCTACACAGAAAAGATCTAGCTAAACAATAATACACACATTTGCAGAGAGAATTGGAGAAAGAAGAAGGAGATAAAGAATGAAAGAATTCTCATTAACCGTTGTGAATAATGAATAGTTTACACATGATATACTCTGTATATCTCAATGATTTCACATTGGAGGTGAACCAATGCACCATAGTGGTGGTATAGAGTGATATGGATACACACCAACAGTTACGGGAGTGAACTTCCACCTATTCTAGTCTCTCAGGAAGTTACGGGAGTGAACTGCCACCTAGTTGAGTTAACTAGTCAACTAGTCTTCAATTAACTGACTGAATAGACAGTAGTGATGAGTTAACTCAGGGAATCAATGGTAATGCGCCAGTCTGGTGATTATACCAAGGCAAGGTCAAATTATCATGGTGATGATCCCAATGTTGCATGGTGATAAAACCAATTCAACATCTAAACTCAACTCAACTAGTCAAACTGAAGTGTCAATTGAAAGAGAAAATTCTCCAAGTGGAATATTCTCCCCTAAAATATAGGAGACTAGATAATGAATAATTATGACTAATAAGCAAGGAAAAACCTTAGGAAAAATAAATCCTAGGTGTGCGTGAAGTAACTCCAACACTCCCCCTGAACATCACTATGGTGAAAATAAAGAATGGGTCCTGTCAACGAGTCCATGTTAGGTACCCAAATACAAACGATACACTAAAAATAAAGTGAGGAAAGAGGGAAAATCTCATGGGAAACCCCCCCCTAATGGTACAATGTATGTAAAAAAAAGAACTACAGTTGCTAGGAAATTGTGTCATTCACTCCATAAGAATGGAACTTCTTCTCAGTGAAGGTCTTGGTGAAGATGTCTGTCATCTGTTATGCTAAAGGACATAATTGTAAGTCGATGATACCCTCATGTAATAAGTCCTAGATGTAGTGAATGTGGATCTCGATGTGCTTCATCCACTGCCTCTGAACTGGATCTCTACAGAACTTCATAGTTCTCTGGTTGTCACACCAAATGACGATCGACCAATGAAACTGAATGCCTAACTTAGTGAGAAATTTTTTTAGCCACATAGCCTGAATGGTTATGTTAACTACCCATATGTACTCTGCCTCGGTTGAAGATAGAGAAATGGTCGCTTTCTTCTTTCTTGACCAATAGATATGCCCGGACCCAAGACTGAGTGAGTAACCAGATGTGGACTTGTGATCAATGCTATCGCTAGCCCAATTAGAATCAATAAACCTGATGAGATCTAATGTAGAGTCTGCTGCATAATAAATCTCGAAGGTGATGGTGCCCTCTATGTATCGAAGGATACACTTTGCATCTTTCCAATGTAGCTCATGTGGCTCCTGCATGAACCTAGAAATTGTGCCAACTGCATATGAGAGGTTTGGTATGGAGTGTGTGAGATACAAAAATCTCCCCACTAGTTGTTTGTACAGTGTGTTGTCAACTAGTGGAGTCTCCCCACCATCCTCAAGTTTGACTCCTGATAGGAAAGGAGTCAGAGCAGACTTGTAGTCTGTCATGTGAAATCTCTCAAGGAGATCTCTTGCATACTAGGCCTAAAAAAGTTTGATGCTTGATGCATCATGAATGATCTCGAGTCCAGGAAAGAAGTGTAGTGGACCCATGTTCATCATCAAAAACTTGTCATGTAAAATCCTCTTGACTACAACAATCGCTGAAGTCGAGCACCCGATGATCAAAAAATCATCAACACACAAAACTAAAAGTAGAAGTGAATCAACCATCCTGAGCATGTAGACATTCTGGTCTGATTTACAATGTACAAAGTTTCGTGAAAAAAGGTAGGAATCCATCTTCGTATACCATGCCCTCGGAGCCTGCTTGAGGCCATAAAGTGACTTCTTCAGTTGATAGACCAAATATGAGTCCTGCATAAATCCCTGGGGCTTCTCCATGTAGATCTCCTTAGAGATATTACCATGAAGAAATGCATTCTTCACGTTCATTTGATGGACTTCCCATACCTTGGTTTCCACAATGGCAAGTGTCAATCATATGGAATCCATTTTCTCTACTGGAGCGAAGGTCTCATCATAGTCAATACCATGAACCTACTGAAAGCCTTTGGTGACAAGCCTGGATTTGTATCTACTGATTTGTCCATCTGCTATGCTCTTGGTCTTGTAGACCCATCTGCATCTGACAAGTTTCCACCCAGAAGGAAGGGGAACCAGATCCCAGGTATGGTTTTCGAGGAGGGAGTTGTACTCCTCTTGCATGGCATATTCCCAAAAGGGATTTCCAAAAACCTCGGCATAAGACTGTGGATCTAAAGACTGAACCAAAAAAACATGCATGGAAGGAAATGGTTCAGTGGTAGTGAGTGCAATAGGAGGCTCCTCGAAATCATATCAAGTCCTCCTAATATCGATTGGATCACCAACGAGATCCCTTGCATCCTAAAGAGTAGTCTGTGCCCACTTGGACCTCTGCTCTGGCTCTGCAACTGCATCTGGATTAATATAATCTGCATCTGATTGTACTGAAACTGAATTTGAATCATTTGAGTCCTCTGAATAAAAAATCCCATCTAAAAAAGAGTCGGCATGTGCATGCTCATCATCTCGGACAGGTGGAAGAATGAAGGTGTCTGCATGCTGCTGCTGAGGTGCATGCGAGACACTTTCCTTGAATTGGAAACTTATCTCAATGATGAGCTAGTCCGAGGAAAGATCAATAAGCCAATATCCCTTCACATCGTTGGGGTATTAAAAAAAAATGCACTTATTTCTCTGTGCATCAAGTGCCTTCCTCTTTTCAGAGGGAATCCGGGCCCATGCACATGAATCGAAAATGCGAAAGTGGGTCACTTCTAGTTTGAGGTCGCTCCAAGCCTCATAGGGGGTCTTATCCTTGACAGATCTATGGGGAGATCTATTTTGGATGAATGTTTCACAGTTAAGTACTTCGGCCCATAGTCTCTATGGTAGAGACTTTGCATGCAACATGCAAGATGCCATCTCCTTTAGATATCGGTTTTTCCACTCAACAACTACGTGATGTTGCGGAGTATAGGGAACTATGTGATGAAACTGAATCCGTGCCTCATGGAAAATATTCTGGATCTCATGATTTACATACTCTCCCCCATTATCGGTTCGGAGAAATTTGATCTTCTTTCCGGACTGTGTCTCAACCAGGGCTTTGAAATGTTTGAGGTGTAGAAAGACCTCATATTTTTTCCTGAGAAAGTAGATCCATGTAAAACGTGAGAAATCATAAAAAAAATTGAGAAAAAACCTCTCTTTGCTGATGGATGGATGTAGAAAAGGACCCATAAGGTCACTGTGGATCAGATCTAAAGGTGTGGAAGCTCACTGAGACTTTCCTTTGTCGAATTTATCTTGAGGGTGTTTTCCGAGAACACATCCTTCACATACTCCCTTGGAGAAATCGATGTCTGGTAGACCATCAACCAATCTATGCTTGCTAAGTTGTTGCATGTATCTGAAATTCAAATGTCCAAACCTTTCATGCCATATCCTACTACTTTCATCAACACGAGTAAGCAGTAAAGCAAAATCAGGTTCAATGAATTCATAAAATGTATACAATCTAGACTAATGATTTACCTCACTGGTAGCAACCCTAGAGTTGGTTTGTATGTCATAGATGTCCACAACATTTGGTGTGAATACAAATTTCTTTCCGATTCCAGAATTCATCATCTGATACATGGAGAGAAGGTTGACATAAATATTGGGAACATGCATCACATTCTCAAAACTTTCGTTGGTGAGTTCAATCCTTCCTTTTCCGATGACTTCGACAGAAGAGTTGTCCCCCATCAGAATGGGAGGACCTTTGCATGCATACAAATAAGAATATAATTCTTTTGAGGCAGCCATGTGATGTGAAGCTCCTGAATCAATGATCCAAGCATCGAGAGAGGAGTTGATGGAAATCAAGGCATGGCTAGAATTGCCTTTCTTGGAATTCAGATCTTCTGGCTTCTTCTTCTTGGTACCCTCGGGGAAGTGATCTCCAAGGTTGTTTTGATGAAGTATTTGAGACATCAGATCTATTTTTTTTTCATGCATGCGGATTCTGAATGGAATCCTTTGTGACAATATGTGAATTTCTCCCCTTTTCTCCTTTGGATCCGGAGGCATCAGTGAAAGGTTTTGTGTACCCTTCCTTCTTCGAATGTTCATAAGATTTCCTTTTGTCTTTATCTTTAGATTTGTGATATCTGTGGCTTCCATCTTGCATAGTGAGTGCATGCACCTTTGGGCCTTTGATTTGTCCCATGTTGATGAGCTTGGTTTGATCTTGTGTCAGGTATTCAATAAAGTCCTCAAGAGAAGGCATCTTCTAGGTGGCTCCAGAGACGAATCTGACAGTATGGAATGTAGATACGAATACAAATAATTCAGGACCAATCTTGGAGAGAATGGTGAGAACCATTTGTTTCTCCTCCTTCAATTTATCAGCCCCAAAAGCTTTGATTTGCGACAGTAAATCCTTAAGAAATATTGGATATTGTTGAAGATTTTTGGATCCAATGTGAGCAGCTCCACCTCCATCATGTGTCCCCTCATCTCATCCTATTTTCCAAAGATCCCTTCCAAGATGGTCCAGGCTTCATTGGGAGTCTTACAGGAAGATATGTGAAAAAGGATATCGGGAGAAATAAGACTGCAAATTGTTCTGAGTGCCTCATCCACGCGATTTAAATACTTGGATTTTTCTATGGCTGATGTAGGTTCTGCATATGTATTCAAGGTTAATCTATACAGCCCTCTGGTTCAGAGATGTATGGCTTTTTTCTCCTTCCATGAAAAATAGTTGTAATGTGTAAGAATGATTTTTTTTGGGGAATCCATCTTTTCGATGTCTTCAATATTTTGTAGCTGCAAAATATTTTGGTGTAGCTTTTTCTTAACAGTCCATCAGCTCTGATACCATGTAAATGTGTTGAAATTGCACAAAATAGATCTAGATAAACAATAATACACACATTTCCAGAGAGAATTGGAGAAAGAAGAAGAAGGAGAGAAAGAATGAAATAACTCTCATTAATCATTGTGAATAATGAATAGTTTACACATGATATACTCTGTATAGCTCAATGATTTCACACTGGAGGTGAAACAATGCACCATGGTGGTGATCTAGAGTGATATGGACACACACCAGTAGTTACAGGAGTGAACTGCCACCTAGTCTAGTCTCTCAGGCAGTTATGGGAGTGAACTGCCACCTAGTTGAGTTAACTAGTCAACTAGTCTTCAGTTAAATGACTGAACAGAGAGTAGTGAGGAGTTAAATCGAGGAATAAATAGTAATGCGCCAGTATGGTGATGATACCAAGGCAAGGTCGAATTAGCATGGTGATGATCCCAATGTTGCATGGTGATAAAACCAATGCAACATCTAAACTCAACTCAACTAGTCAAACTGAAGTGTCAACTAAAGGAGAATATTCTCCAGGTGGAATATTCTCCCCTAAAATATAGGAGACTAGATAATGACTAATTATGACTAATAAAAAAGGAAAAAACTTAGGAAAAATAAATTCTAGGTGTGTGTGAAGTAACTCCAACACTGCTGACTTGGAACTTGATCATCTTTACTGGCTCTTTGATTTCTGGTTGTTTGCTGCTTGAAACGCTTACATAGCCTAAACCAATATTCAACAAAGGAGATGTTTGTTTTATAAAAATGTCGTTTAGTTCTGCTGAGGCTTTAATGCTTGGAATATTTTGGAGATATAATTATTTAAACTTCTCCATCTCTTTCCTGGTTTTTACTACCTCTTCTTCCAAGGCTTCACATCTTGCCTTCTTCTCTGATAACTGTTGTTTTAGAATGTCCTCTATTTTCTTTGCCTCTTGTAATTCCACTTTTAGCAGGGAAAAGTCTTCATCAGGTTTTTTACTGTCTTTCTTGAACTGTATCAACAATTTTGTTTGCTTTTTCTTCTTAAATTTGAGTCTATCAATTTCTTCTAGGGCACTGATCAGTTCTCCTTCCAATTCAACCAAAAATTCTTCATCATTAACATCACTTTTTGTGATTTTATTATCATAATCCTCTTTGGCCATAAGCATAAATTCATTAACCTTATCTTCACAAGAAGAATCACTATCTGTGTCTCCTGAAGTGTCATCATTATTTGGACATAAACTTTTCTTTTTACCAAATCTCTTGAATTTGTACTTCTCTTCACCTTTAGAGTTTTGGTCCTTCTTCTTGTGTGGACACTTAGATGCAAAGTGACCTATCTTTCCACAGTTAAAAAATTTGAAGGGAAACTTGCCTTGTTACTTGCCTGATCCTTTCTTTAGTCTTCTCACAATTTTTTCTTCAATTTCTTCAATTTCATCAGCCTCATAATCTTCATTCTTATATTATTCAAATGATTCTTATATAGAGGTGGGTTTATCCTTATTAATCCTCATTTAATAAGTAGTTATAGTTCCTATAAGTTGATCAATAGACAAAGTCTTAAGATTATTCAATTCTTCTATTGCAAAAAATTTTGGATTAAATCTATTTGGTAGAGATCTTAAAATCTTCTGAACTAAAAATGTGTCTTCAATCTTCTCACCAAGACCCTTAATAGAATTCACAAGCTCCTCAACTCTTAAGAAAACATTATCAACTGTTTCATCCTCATTCATCTTTAGTTTTTCAAATTTCAATCAATGGTTTGAAGTTTGGCATCTTTTAATTTCTCATTTCCTTCATAACTGCTAATGAGTTTATCCCACATCTCTTTGGTAGAATCAAGTTGCATTACTTTTACAAATTCAACTTCAGCAAGCCCACTCAAGATAACATTCATTGCCTTTGCATTGATGATAAATTCTAACTTATCATCTTTGGAAGCTAACACAATAGGTTTTGCATATCTAGTCTCTACAACATCCCAAACATCAACACCTAAGGACATAATGTATGTTCTCATTCTAACCTTCCAGAAAGAAAAATTTGTTCCATCAAACAGAGGAGGCTTATTGGTCTAAGTTCCTTCATGAATTTTCATGTTTAAGCTTACTGATCTACCTTTAAATCAAAGGAACCTGCTCTGATACCAATTATTGGAAATACTAAGACAATTGAGAGGAGGGGGTCAATCCGTTGTTACTGTGCTTAAACAATATTATGCTTATTAATATGTTATTAATCTTCTCCAAGTGATCATCAATATTATGCAAGTCATGAAAAACAGAAATAGTAAACATCAATCACACATATGATATACACATAGACAAATATTCATGAGGAAACCCATAAAGGGATAAAACCTCTTCTTCTTGGAATGATAGACAGTCTTTTATGTTCTGTACATCATCAATATTTGAGCACCAACTCAAAATGAGGCTACAACCTCTTCTTTAACAAGCTGCAACTTGTTGACATCACCAATCCTCTGGTTTATCTAGCACCCACTAGAAGGGAGCCCCAACTCATTGACTATTCTAGCACAACCTAGATGGAAGCACCAAATTCCAGTCATATAGGCACCAATCTATATAACAAAGAACAATGGTTCTCCCTTGCATCACCTTACCACCCTGGTTTTTCTGGCTGCAACCAGATGGAAGCTACAACTCCCTGTGTTCAAGAACCCACTTGAAACTCTGAGGACAATTGTCCTCCCTAGCACCACCCTACCACCCTGAGATATACAAATTTAATTACTTAAATTTATTACAGTGATACAGTATTTATCAATGGCTTACCAGTCTCATCACTGTTCTGCTACACTGCTCTCCTTTTCCTGCATCAGTGTCTTGCTACTGCTCACATATTCTTGCACACATTGTTCATCTTCTCTTCACACTTTTATTCTCTATGCTACCTCTTCATCCTTTTCTCAACATCTCTGATCTTCCCTTCAGATCATGCACATCGTCTCCTCCTACCCACATACATCACTATCGAAAAATCATCCAAACAACATTGTTCTGCATCTTTTTCTCATGCAAAGTTCTTTGCCTGATCATCATGAGAACTCTTCATATTCTCTGGCAATTATTATGAGTGCGTTCATCATTAGTGGTCGTTATTCCAAGATTATTTGGCTTCTCTGGTAGTTATCTTGAACCTGTTCATCACTAGCGGGCGTTATCCTAAGATTGTTTTGGCTTCTTTGGCAGTCGCAACTCTTCGTCATCTTTGGTAACTACAATCAGTCATTTTTGGCTTCTTTGGCTTCTAAGCCCCTTCCTTCATGTGACCACCGACAGTGACCAAACACCTATTCAGAAGGCACTTCCTGATCTCGTTCTAGTGAGCGCTAGCTCCGTTTCTCGATATGACCTTGGGCAATGATCTCATGTGACCACATGATTGTGGGCACGTCCAAAGGTGGTTTGAATCAAACTGATTTTCTCCTCGCAATTTACCTCGAACCTCCACATGTCCTTTCTCCAAAATTGTGGTTTCGATTGCAGCTCGCCTTCAACATTTTAAAGTTCACCCACCTTCAATCCCCACAATACAACAGGACCATCAATCTCATGATCTTGACAGTGCTCCTGAACAGACAGTTCATATCTGTCCTTTCATGATCTGTAGATCATATCTAACCTTCTTAAATCAACGACTAAGATTTACTTTGTGATCCGGGCTCCGGAAGTTTCAAATATAAAACCCTTCTTTCTTCCGTACGCCAATCTTTTGGAGTCAATGATCCAAAAACACATGTCCTTCTCAATCGATGGCTCTACTTCCAATTTGAGTAATTGACCTTTCAACCAGATCAATGGTTCTGTGACCCCTCTCTCGATCAATGGTAGAGATCTCCTTCAGGTCTCTAGACTACTGAAATCTCAAATATCAAACTTACGCTCTGGATCAGATGACCCAGATTCACTTATGACGATCCAACTCTTGAGATATTATTCAGATGATCTGACGAATGAGATCTACTTTGGATGATCTGATGGTCGAGAATGTATTTTGGCTCTCTGGGTCTCCAGGATTTGGGAATTTCAACATTCAAACTGACACTCTGGATCAGACGACCCAAATTCGCTTCAGACGATCTGATGCTTGAGATCTTCTTCAGATGATCTGACAACTGAGGTTTACTTCGGATGATTCGAAGGTCAAGAATGTATTTTGGCTCTCTAGGTCTTAAAGCTTCGGTAATTTCAACATTCAAATTGACACTCTAGATCAGACGACCCAGATTCTCTTTAGACGATCCAACGCTTGAGATCTTCTTCGGATGATCTGACGACTGAGGTTTACTTCAGATGATCCGATGGTTGACATGTATTTTCTGGATCCAATGACCCAGATTCACTTCGGACAATCTGACACTTGAGATCTTCTTCGAAATATCTGATGACTGAGATCTTCTTCGGACTATCTGACAGTCGAGAATGTATTTTATCTCTTCGGGTATCTAGGCTTTAGGAATTTCAAATCTCAAATTGAAACTATCGAAGTGATTTTTTCGGAGCGTAACCTCCTCACATATTTAGACCCGAAATGAATGATGTTCATTTGATCAAGATCTTAGATCAACGGATTGATCTATCTGCGGTGCAAGTTTGCCTTGGATTAAATCCAATGACTCCATTTTTTCTTATCCTATCCTTTCACTTAATTTGATCTGATGGATGACGAATATTTAGATACTCGAATTCTCAAACCTTGTGCTCCGTTTGTCTTATCCTTCAATTAATTTGATCTGATGACTAACGAATATTCAGGTGATCGAGATCTCAGATATCATCCCTTGATTATCTTGTCCTTCCACTAATTCAATTTGATGGCTGGTGGATATTCAGGTAATCAAGATCTCAGATCTCAACCCTTTATTATCTTGTCCTTCCACTAATTCAATCCGACGGCTGACGTGGTCTGCCAACTTGGTATGCCACATGTCCTTGTATACATGGTCTGCTGATGTTGTTCTCCCTGATCTAACGATCATCACATTTTCTCTAGATCCGATGGTCCTTATTCATTTCGGATTTCAGGCTTTGGGTAATTCAACTTTTAAGTTGCCAAGTATTCTGAAGTGAGATTCCCAAATGGTTACATCCTCACAACTTTTGATGTGAACCAAATGTTTTTCATTGATCATGTTCTTAGATCAATGGCTCGATCTATCTTCAATGCTTCTCTTCTAGATTATTTTGTCCTTCCACTTAGAATGATCCAACAATTTTCAGGTATTTGATTGGAGGTCCTTTGGATCGGTGATCCAGTGGCCACTATCGCTCTTCCTCCTGAGATTTCTTGCCTTCTTCTCCACCTTCTATTCTTTCCATCAATGAAAAGCACACTCTTCGTGTAAACATGCCAACAAATGATTTATGCCATTTTGGAAATGTGTTGTGTATTGTGGAGGTGACTTCCTTTCAAACCTTCATTTGTCAAAGAAAATAATAGGTTAAATGACTGAATAATAACTAAAGATCATGATATTGCATTTGAAAAATATAATTAAACGTTATATGAATGGATAATAATTAAACATTTACGACTCTCTATAAATACTAAAGGGGAATACCTCATGAATAATCTCCTCTTGGTTTCAAGAACAATTTATTCTCTACTAAAAAGGAACAACCAAGTGAAGGTGGAAGCTTGTTTACCCTTCCACCCCCTCAAATCACTCTCAATTCCCCATACCCAATCATGCATAACAATTAGTAAATCAATAATTAAAGATAAATGAAGGAAATACGGTACATGCATATAGAACATATAAGGTCCACACACAACTAGCAAAAAAGATAATTGTATAGTCAATAATTTATATTAATAAAATTTGTCCTGAAAATATGTACAATCACTTCTTTTTTTGTTTCTTATTTTTTATAAAATTCATGAGTGTATCATCATCACATTTCTCTCAATCCCAACCTTCAACTATTGGATCCTGTTCTTTTGCTGGAAGGTGATGGGTCATCTCAAGTATTCTACTACTTCTAGTCGTAGGATGTGGACACTGATGCACTACAAGGGCATCCACTACAATAAAAAAAAGAATTAAAAGGACATGGTTAGTTATTATTCATAACGGTGTTTCATTACTACAAATATCATTACTATGTTTTTTACCTGGAGGAGTAGTGGACACCATTGGTTGGATTGTTGTTGCTTCCTCTCCTCTCCGAGCACTGTCATCTACATTCTCTGCCATTGAAACAAGAAAAGTTATAAGTACACCATCTTAAGAAAATATTTATAATCGTCATATCATATATTTTATTTTAAATACACACATACTGTGATGGGTTTGGGAACCACTAGTATCATGGGGTTGTTTTCCACCACCATCAAATGAACCGATGTTGCTTGCCTACTTAAAAAAAATGGACACATAATTAATTGATGTGTTAAATTAATCATCAATATATTTGACAAGTAATCAACAACTACAATCTTGTCATTTTATTTACCAACTCATTCAAAGGATCAGATTGTGTTTGTTGATTTTCCACCACAACTTGAAAGTCGAAATTGAAGCCGATCATCAAGTCTTGTTTGGTGGAAACAATGTTGAATGTATCCCCCTACATCACATGGCATAATATATGGATTTTAGCTTACTGGTTGCAATTAGATAAAATTTGCATGATGATATGTATAATATGAATAAAGTATTTGGTACTTACAATTCAATCTTTTAATCTCAAGTAACCACCTTGGCCAATGTAACACCCTAGGTTTCGAACCCCAATTTTAAATAATGTATTGTTACAATGTTGAGAGGCCTGAGTGCCCAAACAATTATTAAAGGGCCAGTATGCCCAATAAATGTAATGTTTTGATCATTATTAATAATATACACATCGTTGGCTGCTAGATGGACAAGGAAGAGAGTTATAGAGAACTATGATTCCACAAGAGAGGGGGATTGAGGGGATACATTTCATTCCTATATTAATTACCTTTCTTCCTAAGGGAGGGGATTAGTTCCATGATCTTCTTGGGGAAGGCCAGGAGGTTCTTGATTTCCCCATGAAAATACTTAAACCCATCCCTGATATGATTGTGGGGTTGGTCGTTGGCTCGTCTGCTCACACTCTATGTTATCCCATTCTTTTCCTCATGCACTTCCATGAACTCACTTACCCATCCATTGATCCATCCTCACATGCATCTTGTCTTGGTAAAGGGAAAGGAACTGCTGAGAATTAGCCACATGATAGTTGGCTGTAATGGTCGTTGGTGCAATCCAGCCATGAATTGGGGCCTGTATGTCTGAGATGCATTGGCCTGTGCCCTGTTTTACTCACAATTGTGAGTCCTGAGAGTTCTAACATTGATATTTTGGACCAGCTGTGTTGGAGGCCCTGTAAAAAGGAGAAGGAATGCCTAAGGGACTGCGTGGTAGAGAAGGGTGGAGGTGCATTCTCTTGGGTGGTACAGGCTGGGTATAAGAGAGCTGGGTAATTGGATTTTTGTGGGTGTTGGAAACCTGTGAGAGCTTGAGAGCTGACTGGTTTGGGAACCCAAGTACACTCTGTAACCTTCCTTATGGATTCATAGCCCTAGCTTGGGGGTGACACTGCTGTTGATATTTGGAGCATTGGTGTCTATGGTTGGGTGGAACGTCCTTGGTCTGCAACTAGTTGGTATCGTCTTTTTATAAAGATAAGTGCTCTCTATTGTGATATTATTATCTATGTATGAATGCATTCCACGATGTATTTTAATTATCATTTAACTAAATCTTAGATTAGGCATGATTGTTGGATATTGTTGTGCATGTCATTAAATCTTGTATCTTATGTGTGCTTATTAATTAAAGAAGGTATCGGTAAGAGTACGAAGTCCAAGGGTGGGCTTGAAGGTAGCATGCCCCGGCCTGTGGGTGGCTAGGGATGTTATCGATTGGTATCAGAGCTTTTGGTTGAAACACTGGGCCATTATGGGTCGGGTCTATTGGTTAGAGTCTTGTGGTCGAGATCAAACTCTGACCGTGAAGTTGAAAATCTCAGGAGGAATGCCTTTGTAGAATCTATGTAGGAGATAGAACGTCAGATATCTGTTGTAAGTGGTTTGAAGGATCATGACTGTCCCCTTCGAATTCGAGAGCGATCTCCACTATAGGATCAAGAGAGATCCAGGATCGTTGGATTTGAGGATAGGTGAACAAGGGTCATCTGATGAAAAGGAAGTAAGGGTTAAGGTCACAACCGTCAGATCCCATTGGAGAGGGAGATCAATGGCTAGAAGGAATTGCGGTGAACCAAGTTGCATGGGAGTTAATTCCTCAAGGAAGTCCCGCAATACAAACCATGGTTTTACTAAGGGGGTTAACGTGTCAACGTCAGGAGAATTGCAGGGCGAAAACTAGGTTACTCAAAACCACTGATGTGTGCCCCCTCAAATGGGAAGGTAGTAAGTGATGTGACATGTTGGTGCTCGAACATTGAAACTTCGTATAGCTGAAGTAACTAGGAACCATCGATCTATAGGAGGACACGCATCAACTGATCATGTTCTTCGGATAAAACGCTCCTGGAAAAAGTGAGCGAGGAGGAGGTTTGAAGTTTGAGACTTCCGAAACCTGAAGACCCGAAAGGATCTCAGCCATTGATCTGCCGAGAGCCACATGTCGCTAGATCCAGGGCTTCAGATAAAATCTAGTGGGGCTACATAAGTTTTAAAGTTTGAGATTTCCAAAGTCCGGAGTCCTGAAGAAATCATAGTCGTCGATCCGCAGGAGACACGCGTAAGTAGATCATGAACTTTGAATAAAAACAATTCAAAAAAAAAGGTTGAGGTTTGAGATTTCCGAAGTCTAGAGTCTTGAAGTAAAACATAGTCGTCAGATTAGGGAAGACACGTGGTGTAGATTCGTGGACTCCGGGTGAAGACTCGAAGTGAAGCTTAGTCATCCGATCTCGGAGGACACATGGAGACATATTGGCCAGTTTGGGAATTTAGAGTTCGGGAGGATTGGAAGTGTGATAGTATGAAAACTTCTGAAATCCCAATGCCTGAAGAGCTGAAGTGATGGGATACGATGATGTCACCTAGAGGTGATGTGGAACCTAGAATTCTTGAAGTAACGTGGCTTGCAGATGTCACATGGGATGTGTGCCACATGTCAGTAAGTTTTGAGCATTTGGAGTATTGAAAAGTCATTTAGAACATGACATGTGGCACTCGCTTGATTGGGACACTTGTTTGCTTCCAGTATTTCTCCACATGGCGACAGATCATGCAGTCCAGAGAATGAGCACTCCAAAGGGGAAAGATGTGACAGGTTGCATTGGGTCGAAAAATCTCGAAGGCTCGAAGGCCGGAGTACTTATCAACCATTGATTCCAGAAGACACAAGTCGAAGGATCATCGACTTTGGGTGAAATCACTCCAGAAGAAAGTGTAGGAGGGAATTTTGAAACTTTCGAAGCCCAAAGATCTAAATTGATTCACATTAGTTGATCTGTGGGAGGACACACGTCAATAGATCATGCACTTCGGGTAAAAAGTGTTCTGGGAGGAGGCAAGCGAGGAAGTTGAGGCTCCCGAAGCACAAATTCACGAAGCTTTGGACAAGCGCTTTTTCAGCTAAGCGCAGGGTCATGGCTAGGGTCATATGAAAATTGAGAGCTGAGGGAAGGAGGGATAAGGCCTGAATTGGTTGTCCTCAAGACAGAAAAGTGCTAAGGAAGTATTTAGCCGCAGTTTCTAGTCATGGTCACCTGGGAAGTGGTTTGAAGGAAGCGTCTGTGCAGGATGAAATTCTATGTCAGCCAAGGATAACAAGAAACTGTTATTTTCAGAGAATGGGGATATGGTCTCCATGAACAAAAAAAAAAAAAGAGACCTGTAGCATGGTTTGGAAATTTTGTTTATCATATGCATAATTCTAACAAAATGGTCGCTTGCACATTTTGTAGAATTAAGGGGTTCAAACACATCAAATCATGATGCGTATTGAGGAAATGGAAGAAGGAGAGGGAGTCTCTAGTCATGAGAAGGAGGCCAAAGGCAAGAATACCATAGTTGGTATTGCAGAGACAGATTCCAACAGACGCAAGGGAAAAGGAGAGTAGTAAACATTAATAGAAATGGTAAGAAGCCTAAAGATGGAAGTGTAGAGATATAAAGAAGACAATGAGAGACTAATGAGAGAGAAAATTTAGATAAATGCTTGAGTGTTGCAGAGCTTAAATCATTTGGAGAGGTGAACGAGGAAGGGATCAAACTCAAGACAAGAGGAAGGAGGCAAGTGTCATGAAAGAAGAGATGCTCGTGGAAGAGATGGTTATTCCAGAATTGCTAGAAAATCTCATGGACACCACTCACCTCCTTACTTAGAAATAAAGTTTGATGCATTGGATGATCCCATAAGAAGTCCAGAGGTGTCCCCTGCTAGACAACAAAGAAGGAAAAAAGAGGTAGATAGTTTGCAAGGAGAGATGAGGAAGCTCAAACCACCTTCCTTCAATGGTGAAAGAGAAAGGGAAGATGATGCCGAAGCATGGTTGCTTGGGCTTTAGATATATTTTCAGTTGCATAACTATTCATCAAACCTAGAAGCTAGGATTTCCACCTACCACTTACATGGGAAGGTTGTGATGTGGTGGGACCAACTGAAGCAAGTGGAACATATTAATGAAAGTAGGATCACTTGGAAACAATTCAAGAAGTACTTCCAAAAGGAGTACCTCTCAGAGCATTTCTATGAAAAGAAAATGCAATATTTCTTTGAACTCAGGTTGGTAAGCATGACTATGGTAGAGTACGAGAATAAGTTCTTGGGATTGTTAAAATATGTCAAATTCATTGGTGATGAGAAAGTGAAAATACAGAGATTTCTAAGTGGATTGACAGCCTTTTTATAAGGAAAATATCAAGTATGATGAACCCAGAACCTTGAATGAGGCCATAAGGAAGGATAGATACCTGTATGAGCAAGGCCAGGGAAGAGAATCCCTACAGAAATCTTGGAAGGACAAGAAGAATGAGAAGTTCTATTAGAGTAGGGAAGGATTCAAACCTCCCTTCAATAGGAATGAGCCTAATAGAAATCGAGGAGCATGAACATCACTTACGACTGGTATTGCAAGTACTGAGAGAACATCAGTTGTATGCCCAGTTGAGTAAGTGTTATTTTTATCAAAAGAAGATCCATTACTTGGGACACATTATTTTAGAGCAGTGCATAACAGTAGATTCAGAGAAGATCGAAGCCGTTAGAGGATGGCCAACACCCAGAAATGTGTCAGACATCATATCTTTTATGGGATTAGTTGGCTACCATAGAAGGTTCATAGTAGGGTTATCTAAGGTTTCTCATGCCATCACTTCTTTGCAAAAGAAGGGAACTAAATTTGAATGGACACTCAAGTGTGAAAATAATTTTAATATATTGAAGAAATTACTTACTAGTGCACATGTGTTAAATATTTCTGACCCAAATGAAAGTTTTGTGGTATGTACAGATGCATGTAAGGAAGGACTTGAGGGAGTCCTCATGTAAAATGGACATGTCATTGGGTATGAGTCCAGAAAGATTAAGGAACATGAGAGGAACTATGCCACGCATGACTTGGAACTTGCTTCCATTGTTCACACCTTGAGGATGTGGAGGCATTATCTCATGGGGAAGAAATTCGAGTTAAGAACAGACCACATTGGCCTGAAGTATATTTTGAACAACTGACCTTGAATGCCAGGAAAACAAGATGGCTTGAATTTTTAAGTGAGTATGACTTCAATATCAAGCATATCAACGGGAAGGAGAATAAAGTTGTCGATGCACTTGGTAGGAGAGTGAATCTCATGCATGCTACTGCTATCAGTATGCATCGGTCAGACTTGAAGAACAAAATTTTACAAAATTTTAGATGATATTGTTATAGATCAGTATTACCTACAGGTAAAGGAAAAATTACAGCAGGGAGATGTACAACAAAAAATAAAGGAGTATGAGATAAAGGAAGATGGATTACTCATGCACAAAAACATAATCTATGTTCCTAGTTCCAGAGAACTGAGGAATGTGGTATTGAAGGAAATGCATGATGTTCCTTATGCTGGACATCCCAGTTACCAAAAAACAATTATAGCAGTAAGAAGCCATTTCTTTTGGCCGAGAATGAAGAAGGATGTTGCTGATTACATCGCTCGATGTATGGAATTTCAGAAGGTGAAGGCTAAGCATAGGCACCCAACGGGTTTGCTGCAACCATTGCCAATTCTAGAGAAGAAATGGGAAGTGATCACCATGGATTTCATCATAGGATTACCCAAAATGAATAAGAAACATGATTCAATGGTGGTGGTTGACAAATTAACAAAGTCTTCTCATTTTGTGCCTATGAAGACAACACATACAACGACTAATGTTGCAGAAATTTTCATGAAGGAAATTGCTAGGTTGCATGGGATACCTAGGACAATCGTCTCGGATAGAGATACAAAGTTTACCTCCAATTTATGGAGAGGATTGTTTAAAGGATTTGGCACAAATCTAAACTTTATCATTGCATATCATCCCCAGACAGATGGGAAACAAAGAGAGTCAATCGAATAATTGAAGACATGCTGAGAATTTATGTGATGGATAAGCCATCTAAGTGGGAAGATTACTTACACTTGGTTGAGTTTGCATATAATAATGGGTATCAAGCTTCATTGAGAATGATCCCATTTGAAGCCTTGTATGGTAGGAAATGAAATACTCTAGTAAGCTAGGACAACCCAACAAATGGAGTGGTACTTGGGCTGGAGTTGCTCAAGGACATGGAATACCAGGTGGTTAAGATCAAGAGGAATTTAAAGGCAGCTTAGGATAGAATTTTTTTTTATGTAGACAAGAATAGGACAACTAGAGAATTTAAAGTAGGGGAGCATGTACTTTTGAAATTGAAGCCCAAGAAAAGATCTTTGAAATTCGGTAGTTGTACAAAGTTGGCAGCCAGATTATGTGGTCCATTTGAAATATTAGATAGAATAGGGCGAGTTGTATACTTTCTTTCATTGTCTGCTTCCATGACTTTGCATAATGTATTTCATGTATATTTGCTAAATAAATATGTACATGACCCTAAACATGTTATTGATTGACATCTGATTCAAGTAGAGATGGAGGGAGATTTTCAGGTTCAGCCAGTGCGAGTATTGGACATAAAGGTAAAAATGGTCCGAAATCGAGTTATAGAGTTGGTAAAAGTTCAATGGACGTGTTACGGTCCTAAAGATGCTACCTGGGAGAATGAAGATTCCATGTGGGCAGAGTACCAATAGATTTTTGAATAAATTTGAGATTTTGATCTCTATTTTGTATATGCACTGAGGACAGTGCCAAAATAAGGGGGAGGGGATGTAACACCCCAGGTTTCGAACCCCCATTTTAAATAATGTATTGTTACAATACTGAGAGGCCTGAGTGCCCAGACAATTATTAAAGGGCCAATATGCCAAAGAAATGTAATGTTTTGATCATTATTAATAATAAACACATCGTTGGCTACTAGACAGACAAGGACTAGAGTTATAGGGGGCTATGATTCAACACGAGAGGGGGCTTGAGGAGATAAATTTTTATTCCTATGTTAATTACCTTTCTTCCTAAGGGAGGGGATCAATTACGTGAGATTCTTGGGGAAGGCTAGGAGGTTATTGATTTCCCCATGAAAATACTTAAACCCATCCCTAGTCTGATTGTGGGGATGGTCGTCGGCTTGTCTTCTTTGTCACCTCTGCGTTATCCCATTATTTCCCTCACACACTTCCATGCACTCACTTACCTATCCATTGTTCCATCCTCACTTGCGTCTTGGCCTGGTAAAGGGAAAGGAACTGCTGAGAATTATCCATGGGATAGTTGGTTGTAATGGTCGCTGGTGCAATCTAGCCATGAATTGGGGCCCGCGTGTATGAGATGCGTTGGCCTGTGCCTGGTTTTGATCAAAAATTCGAGTCCTAAGAGTTATAACATTGAGATTCTGGACCAGTTGTGCTGGAGGCCCTGGAAAAAGAAGAAGGACTACCTGAGGGACTGCGTGGCAGAGAAGGGTGGAGGTCCATTCTCTTGGGTGGTATAGGTTGGGTACAAGAGAGTTGGGTACTCGGATTGTTGTGGGTGTTTGGAAACCCGTGAGAGCTTGAGAGATGACTTGTTTGGGAACCCAAGTACACTCTGGAACCGTCCTTGTGGATTCATAGCCCTGGCTCGGGGGTGACACTGCTGTTGAGATTTGGAGCAGTGGTGTCTACAGTTGGGTGGAACATCCTTGGTCTGCAACTAATTGGTATCTCCTTTTTATAAAGATAAGTTCTCTCTATTGTGATATTATTATCTGTGTATGAATGTACTCCGTTGTGTATTTTAATTATCGTTTAACTAAATCTTAGATTAGGCATGCTTGTTGGATATTGTTGTGCATGTCGTTAAATCTTGTATCTTATGCGTGCTTATTAATTAAAGAAGGTATCAGTAAGAGTACGAAGTCCAAGGGTGGGCTTGAAGGTAACATTACCCGGCCTGTGGGTGGTTGGGGATGTTACAACCAAGTTTGTTCTTCCTGTGTTTTTATAGCCTTTTCTTTGTTGCTTTTGACATGTTTGGGAGCCTACGAAAAGTTTCATATATGTTATAAGATATTGCAATTTTTTCTATAGAACTAAACAAAATTCAACATATTCAATTAAAAATATCATATATTACCTTCTAGGTCTAGTTGGTGTCTTCCCTTCATTTATCGATGCACTCTCCTTTGTGTCCTCCTATATATTCTTCCATTCCCTCTTGGGAATGAACAAAGGATGATCATACTTAGATTTCTTTTTCAATTGAACCCTATATTGATATCTAACATATTTCAAATATGTACCGACCCTCGAGGTGATTTCAAAATTGTTGAATAAATCACCAAACAAGCCAACCATATGATCTATAAGATTCTTTTTCAAATATTTATTCTGGGAATTCCATCGTGTGCAAATGGTGGGCCCAAAGTTTCTAGATCCTTTTCATGCAACTCCCTATAAAAAAGTATTGTTTCCTGAAAAGCGATATGATAATTAGATTAAAATAATATGAAAGATGTAGGTTTCAATCAAATGTTAAGAACTATTTAACATATTAAAAAATACCTAGGATTTGTTGTATCTTCAAGGGAATCAAGTTTTCATCCACCAAATAGTTGATGGATAGTGTTACCTAGCTTTGAACACATGTTTCCCAAGGATAACAATGCTTTGGCTGTGCATAACCAATATCCTCATGAGATTCGCCCTGTACCCTCACGTGCACGGTCTAGTGTGTGCGATGGGGGTGTCTCACGATCCCTAGGAGTTTAAGTCCTTTGAGCCACATACATTGAGGAAAATATCCTCACAGGTATATGGATTGTGCTAGGATGTTGTTTGGTTTGTACATCACTACCACCAATATCATCCCCATGACCAGGATGTCCCATCGGATCCAAAAATTCCTATAGAAAGAAAATGTTAGAGTATTTCTCATATAACAGTATGAGAAAAAATTTCATAAATCAATATATGTTAGAAATATTCCCTTTTTTTTAAATTGTGCTTACCCCAAATTGTTCTATATCCTGCCTTAAAATTTTTATCCTTTGTTTTCCCTCCTCTATAAGTGGCTTAAACCTAGCCAATTCAACGAGTTCCCTATTTTCCTTTCTCAAGTACTTTCAAATTGTTTCCATCAAGTTGATGGAACCATATATTTCATTCCACACATCATTGTGCTCAGATGGTGTGCTCATCTACATCAAAAAATAAACATGTTAATTCAATTATTGTAAGCAAGAATTGATATGAAAATCACTTTTATACTTGTTGCGAGCTAGCCGGTGCCTCCCATGATCACCCTGCCACATTATAAGATGCATAAAAATTTAGAATGTTAGAAAATAATCTAATAAACATGATATATTAAAATTTATGTTAAATATATAATAAAGAAAACATTAATTACAAGTTTGGTATACTGGTAGAACATATTTACCCGCATAATAATAATGCTTCCATCAATTCGATTTAAATCGTAATCAATCAAAAACTCTTCCCTTGCAACTATTATTTTCAATGCACATATGAATATTTGATTTCCTTCACACCCCTCAAATATACAATTGGGTTTATTTGTTGTTATCTTGGGTCTTGTACTGTTAATAAGCCCTACAATATTCCCTGACACCTTTAGCCTTACATCAATATAAACCATCACTCCTTTATTTTGATCACTATCTTTTAGTTGTATATAATTTGCAGCGACTGCATATCTTTTCATGTTTGACATATATCAGACCAACCTCAACCAACATCCATATTTGTAGCATATTGGTATGACACACTCCGTCAACTCAACAAGTCCTCCATATTTCACCTTTATGCCATCCATGGAGAATATACCTAGACCATGTATGGACGATCGAGCAATGCGATAAATCCTCTCATTGAAATAGAATTCAGTGTCCAATTGAGGAATTTCATTGGGTACCCATCATCTCACTAGATGTTTATACCTCAAAGGAACCTCGACGTCACCTATTCTCTCATCATCATAAGAACATGAACCTTATTCAACAAGAAAGAATTCCATGCACCTACAAAAATTTCTCTTGGCCTTTTCACCTCTAGTTGATCTCTCCTTGTTATATGTGTTGGACGTAGCCCTTCCCCCCCCCTCCCTCCATAAATTCTCTCAATCGAGGATGATAGGTCTAACAAGTACCTATTTGGTTGTACGTAAACTCCATGAAATGAGAAAACATAGTTAACAAAAGGGGAGAATTTATGGACAATGAATAATTTGACCATATATTTATAATTCCAAAGCTAGACATTGTCATAATTTTGTTAATGTTTTATGCCATTATTATAGTTCTTTTCATTTCATAAGATAAGAGCATAATAAGAACAAGATCACTGAGAAATACACATCCACAATAGACACAACATTTATCCTG
>JZKD02S1633101.1:92417-110314 GCA_000966675.3 Picea glauca
CTCTTTAGCATTTCTTTGATATACTTGGTTTGAGAAATAAAAATTCCTTGGTTGCTTTGACGTATCTAAAGTCCCAGAAAGAAGGATAGTTCTCCAAGTAACGACATTTCAAATTTATTCTGCATGTCTTTTGCAAATTCCTGTCTTAACCTGTCATCATCACTACCAAAAATAATATCATCAACATAAAATTCAATTAATAAAATATTACCTTGACTTACCTTGATGTAGAGGTTGTTGTCTTGTTGACGGGCGAAATTGACCGCTCGTCAACTGGAAGAGTGAATCTGGTCCGGGGTTGTCTAATTAACCTAAGCCGTTTGGATTGACTCACTTTGACGAGTTTAATGGCTCCGTTAGCCAATCTAAAGTCCCAAAGGAAACGAAAAATAAATAAACGAAACGAAATAACTCACTAATTACTAATCACTGAAATATATATATATATTATTTATATAATAGTTCTATTTATCTAATTCATATATACAATATGTACAAATTATGAATTTTAATCTGAACTCATAAAAATCAAATGTAAAATGGTTCTTTTGATGAAAGTAGATAAAGAAAGAAAAAGTACTATTTTTTTTTGGTTTGTTTTTAATCTATATGCATTCATAAGATCAAATATTAAACTACTATTTAAACAGAAAAATGTAGACAGTGAAAATTATACTACAGACAAGAATTTTGATCATAAACAAGCAGATCAAAAAAGAACAAACTAACCTTTTAATCACTTGAAGAGTATGCATCCAACTGTTTGCGTAAATTGTACATCAGCCCATCCATGAGATAAATCTACTGTGCATCTTCACATTGTTTGGTATAAATGCCAAACTGTACATTGATTGGTGTATTTAATTGATAAAACGATAGGATGCAAAATAATAACTGTGATATAATAGACTGTAAGTAATAACGCATAAGATAAATTTGACAGTTACAACTTGCATTTAATCAATCAACATGTTTAAGGTAAACCTCATTATATGAATTGAATGATCATTCACTGTTTTCATAAAACTGAAGCATAAAATCGTGAACTGTGAGAGAAAAACTATCTTGACAACAAAATAATTTGCGAAGACGAAAGCTATCAACAGTCATCAAATTATCAAGATAAAAAAATTAAAGACAACAAAACATTTACAAATGGCTAAAGCATAAATGTAAATACTTGATATGTCCAAATTCGAGTATAAGTTGTTCACAACTAGCCCCAGGCCAAGATGTTGTAATTACAAAAATAATGGGTTTTTAAAGCCTTCAGAAAGGCAACTGTTTCCTTTTCTGAGATCATATATTGATTACAAAAATAAAAGGGGGATACAACCACCTAGATCATACCAAATCCTCTAAAGCTAATAAAAGTTTATTTCTGTTCATACAAAATGTATCAAAGATATGACTAGCAAGTCTCAAAGATGCTTCAGATCCATTGATAACCATGAACTCCTGAATACCCTGAAAAGAAAAGGAAAAATGGAAAGATTTAGATACATATTCAACCATTAATTTGCAAATTTCGAATTAGAAAAAGGCTTGGATTCAAACTAATTTATTTTTTATTTTTAAAAAGATAAGCTACATGTTTCTGTAGCTAGTTAAAATAGTAAAAAATCAAAATAAAAAATAAAAAATAAAAAATAAAATCTGATCTATTTTATTTTCAAAACAGAATCAAATCAAAAACAAATAAAAAGTATTTACTATCTCTGCAGTTTGACCAAGAGGATAGCTACAAATCCGAATTTAAAATAGTGAAATTGGTTGAGTATTATCCAACCTGCCTAATCCTCTTGTTTGTCAAATTAAAATCTGAATTATTCTACTTATTGCTGTGGTATTTCTTGACAATTGGTTTGTGACCCATATCAGGAATTAGCTCAACAGTAATAGCATGGAAGTCCTGTTATTTATCACATCTAAAAATCTCCTCCAGGGCATGAAAACAGAGGGTGGCCTTCTTGCCCAAGGGGTTTCGAACTGCAACAGTAGATTTGTGATAGCTTGATATTTTGTGGATAAACACACCAGTATTTGATAGAAAGTTTAACCTCTTTCCATGATAAAACTCAGTCGTTTTCCTACAGATCTTCAAATCCACAGAGAGGAAATGAAAAACAAAGAAAACCCAAACGTAACAGATTTTCTGAGAAAATGTTGTCCAAAAAAACGAAACATACCTGTGATATGAAAACATTTTTGAAGAATTTTCTCGCGATGAAGGTAAATGGACCCATTTTCGTTTTGGGTTTTAAAGGGTTTGGTCTAATTCATAACGGTTTTCTCAGAATCTCTCCTGCAAAATCGTGTCTCCAGCAAGCAAAAACAGGATTAAACTCTGTTAAGTAACAACAAATGTGTGAAACTTCAGGGCTGTTCGGATCTACTCAGATGAAAAGGGCCATAAGGTTTCAACAGACCAACAGTCACGAAGGCAAAAAGAGATCACTGTAAGCATTAAGGGTTTGTAAGAGTAGTCTAGATCTATACTCGAGGCCCAAAAACCATCAACAGTCTGTGGCGTGTGAGTAGAAAACTCATAATGAAAAGATAGACAATGAATTGAAATGAATGGGAGGGGCACTGCAGAGCCCAAGACCAAACTTCAACATGATTATCTAACTGTAATCGTATTTCCACCTCTCATAAAGTACAGCCATGACCAAAGCATTAAAATGATAATAAGTGCACAACATAGTGGGTTCGATCATAAGGTTTGGTAGATTGAAAATTGTAAATCAAAGCCTAGGGATGGGAGAACATATGAACAAGAATCACACAAAAAACCATACCAATGCTTAAATCAAAAAAATCTTTTGTTGATATAACTTACAATCCCCAAGCATGTTTGGTATTCAAGGAATTGAAACAAAGGGAATAGTCTTCATAGCAAGGAATAAGGCTTCATTAATAAACTGTAGAGACAATTTGCCTTTAATAAATTTTGAAACAGAATGGTAACATAGTTGCAAGTTTTCATGCTTCATTTTCATGCTTTCAGTCATGAACAAAGCATACAAAAAACAATAGGGAAAAGCGACAACTTACAATTGTCATTTCGAAAAATGCTCATGAAGAGTAATAAAAATTCATGACCCCAATTAGGAAGCTATATAGATCATTTAATTGATATGAAAAATTAAAAATATGTTGGGCTGCCAACAACAACGACATGCTGGGAGAAGCAGTTATCTCTGTAATACGAACGAGTTCAGGTTAGAGACATCTGAAAAACTTCAAATCGAAGAACAACTGAAAGGTTATTTGAACATCTTTAATAATCATGACGCAGTCCAGTTTCAAATATCTTTCGTTAAAAAGAACAAAAACATGTGACAGACTTCACAAAAGAAAGCCACGACGTTTAAGTTAATGTCTCCAATACTGTTGATAGGGCCACTGTTGCCAGCATGTGTTCATAGCCTCGACAGTGATGTCAATTAACCCACTCTAATGTCTATGTCCTATCCAAGAAATTTCAAATCAGAATGAAGGATGCTTATGGCCAAAAAAACAAGATTCATACTTGAGAATTTTCTTTTACCTGACATTGCTTCGCTGCCAGCGATCCTGTTCAGTACCTCGACGAAGTTGTCTTGGCATCATGCATGCATTTACCCACTGTCAACAACCTTGTTCAGTGTCCCAACGGGTTTACAAACACTTCCCATGGCTCTCTGAGAAATTATTCACAATCTGATATAGTTTTAAAGATATTCAACAGAGTGGGGTGATGTTGAAAATTCCAGTTTTGACATAACTTAATATTTCCCAGGCCTTTAAATTTTTCTTGCTAACCTTCATCAAGATCTGAAAAATAGTTTATTAATAAAACTAATTTTCAAGGACAGGGAGACATCGTTGAGTTGCTTTCTTAAAGAGCAGGGAAAACGTAAAGAGATTTTTTAAAGATAGTCGTGAACACTTTCAAGTGCAAATTGAAACTGAGGAATCGACTTTCAAACAAATGTCATCTTTAACTAGCCTACAATTTTAGAGAAAGACAGTAATAGATTCTTTAACAGCCTTTGACAGTTATTTTGAGATGAAGAATTTTGTTCTCTTTTCTGAGCTAGAATGTAATACATGAATGTTTGACTGAAAAATCCCAATAAATAAAAAAGAAAAAAAAAAAAAAAAACCAGCAAAGAGAAATAGAAAGCAAAGAAATTGAAACAGAAAAATATATACAAAGATGGGTCCGAAAACATCATGCGAAAATCCCTTGGGAGACTGAAAGAAAATAGAAAAATCTTGTTTGATGTGAAAGCAGTCCTACTCGTGGTACCTTGGGTAAGGGTTGAATTTACGATTCAGATTTATTTATCTCTTTACTTTCCATTTAAAATTTTCATAATAATACTGCAGCTTTGAAAAGATGTATTCAACAAAAAGCAGAGAGAAAAGGATCATGCAGACTTCCCTGAAAATAATCATGTTATGGTTCTCTTGGTGCGTCCACTTGCGTTCATGACTGCATTATTACAAAGAGAAATAGTGAGGAATAAAACTGAAAGAAAACCTATTCCTAAACCTACCCTAACTACTAAACAAATCAGAATACTACATGAAGTCATGCTTCCAATGTAGCCATCGGAGTAAATCCTGCAATGGAAACAAAATCAAACATTACTAACAAGAATGGTAATATATCAACAAATGACATAAATATATCACACTTACCTTCATAATCATCATTTAGAAACAAAGTAAGCATGATCTTACCATTCCCTCGAAATTTCTTGATGTATGAATCCTCCAGCCATTGTGCAATCTTGTCGTGATAAGGGTCATAATGGCATGCACAAGTGTAAGTAAGTTTGAAAAACTTGTCAAGATTATGGAGAAATGAAAAAACCATAAGCCAAGGTTGAAGTGGCCCATCCTCCTGACAATTATCTAAGTGTTCATTAATTTCTTCACATGGAGGATCTAAAAGGAATATGTCACGACTACTTCCAAGATACTTAGGTAAAAACAAAGCAAGCACAACTTTATATTTATTATGAAGATTTTGTATATACGAATATTCAAGCCATCCTAAGATCTTGTCACAAAAATGAGGATGCAAACCATGACTTTGATGAAATGAATATATCAATGGGGAACTCGTCATAAGAGGATTCGTGACATCAATTAGATCATTGGTTTGAATACTTCCTTTGATGAGATTGATCATTTCAAAATGTGAAGCATAAACATTAAAATTCGAGCTAATCAAAGAATGAATATGCAATGTAGAATGTTTGATCTCCATACGATAGAGTGCATTGTCCTTTTCAACAATAAACTATGTAAAATCATCTTGCAACATGTCCTTTTCCCATGTGAGTGATGAAAGTGAACAAGCATCAAATCCAATTTTATCAATGTTATGCTTGGAATTAACTTCATCAAATCTTGGCATATCGAAAGGATATAATTGTGGCAGAAAAGAGTAGGATGTTGTAGGTAAGGTATCAAGTCCACCAAAATCTAAGAAGAGATCGGGATATAAATAATAGAAGGAATCATAAATAAGCACATGAAAAGAATCTCTTGAACTATGATATTTAACAATGGCATTCTCAAGACATTTCTCTTCACTTTATTTAAAAATCTCACTCTGTTTTGGTGATAAATTCTTCAACATAATATGATCATCTAGATTTGCCTCCCGTATGATAGATAATTCAAAACTTTCGTGACAAACGTCTAGTCTTTCCTGTGGATAAAGTACATTTTGAGGATGAAGGTTTAAGGTTTCTCCTTCCAATTGCATATCTTCTTCTCTAATCTGTTTCATAGGAATGTTAGAATGTTTAAGATGATTTTCGTCACTTAAGTGTTCTTCAATGACTGAGTTTAAATATTGATTAGAGAATGAGTTACAAGAATGATGATATTCACCTCGACCAAGAATCAAATATTATTCTACGATGATCAAAGACTGGAAATATAATGATTCAAAGGAAAAACCATTTTGGTTATCAGTAAGAACATGGTCAATAGATTCTACCTCCCTTGCTTGTTCAAAATTTTCGGATGGATTCCTATCATTGTGCGAACTAAATTCTTCTCACAATTGAGTGATAGGATTTGCAACTGGTTCTTCATTCGCGATTGAATATGACTGGATGGAAGGGACGCAAGCATCATAGCGGAGATTTAATAAAATGACATGTCATCGAGATTAAATTTACAGAGGATATGATAGATTCTTGTCGAAAAGTCTTCCAAAGATGAATCACCATTGATTAGCGAAGTCTGGAATTCTTCACATAATTGATTGTAATCATAAATTTCGAAAGCATCAAGAAATTCATCTACAAATTGAAACCAATAAAAAATGTGACATGATGGAAAGGATTCAAACCAATGTTTAATCCGACCTCTAAAGGTAAAAGCGAACAATCTGCATAAAACTCTTAAATCATAAATGTCATGTTTGATGCATTTGCACCAAAACTTGCTAAGGTGGTCTTTTGCAGATACATTGCCTCCACCATCAAAGGTGAGTTTGGACAAGCGAGAAACTGTCTCATTGGGAACATCGGGTAATGAGAAGTGGAAAGCATGTTCCAACACAGTGATTTTGGGAGCCATGGGAAAATTGAATACAATTAAAATAGAGGCTCCTACAAGGCTAGCTTATCAGTCGACCCTCCTTCTAGCGCCATTTTTTGACAGGAAAAATTGACCTCTCATCAAATGGAAGAGTGAATCTGGTCTGGGGTTGTCTAATTAACCCAAGACGTTTGGATTGACTCACTCTGACGGGTTTAATGGCTTCGTTATCCAATCTAAAGTCCCAAAGGAAATGAAAAATAAATAAAAGAAACGAAATAACTCACTAATTACTAATCACTGAAATATATACGTATATATATATATATATATACAGTTTATTTAAATAATATTAATATGATAGTTCTATTTATCTAATTCATATATACAATATGTACAAATTACGAGTTTTAATCTGAACTCATAAAAATCGAATGTAAAATGATTCTTTTGATGAAAGTAGATAAAGAAAGCAAAAGTACTATTTTTTTTTTGGTTTGTTTTTAATCTATATGCATTCGTAAGATCAAATATTAAACTACTATTTAAACATAAAAATGTAGACAGTATGCATCCAACTATTTGCGTAAATTGTACATCAGCCCATCCACGAGATAAATCTGTTGTGCATCTTCACATTGTTTGGGATAAACACCAAACTGTACATTGACTGGTGTATTTAATTGATAAAATGATGGGACACAAAATAATAACTGTGATATAATAGACTATAAGTAATAACGCATAAGATAAATCTGACAGTTACAGCTTGCATTTAATCAATCAACATGTTTAAGGTAAACCTCATAATATGAATTGAATGATCATTCACTGTTTTCATAAAACTGAAGCATAAAATCATGAATTGTGAGAGAAAAACTATCTTGACAACAAAATAATCTGCAAAGACGAAAGCTATCAATAGTCATCAAATTATCAAGATAGACAAATTAAAGACAACAACAACATTTACAAATGGCTAAAGCATAAATGTAAATATTTGTTATGTCCAAATTCGAGTATAAGTTGTTCACAACTAGCCCCAGGCCAAGATGTTGTAATTACAAAATTAATGGGTTTTTAAATCCTTTAGAAAGGCAACTGTTTCCTTTTCTGAGATTTGATATTGATTACAAAAATAAAAAGGGGATACAACCACCCAGATCATACCAAATCCTCTAAAGCTAACAAAAGTTTATTTTTGTTCATACATAATGTAAAAAAGATATGACTAGCAAGTCTCAAAGATGCTTTAGATCCATTGATAACCATGAAATCCTAAATACCCTGAAAAGGAAAGGAAAAATAGAAAGATTTAGATACATATTCAACCATTAATTTGTAAATTTCGAATTAGAAAAAGACTTGGATTCAAACTAGTTTATTTTTTATTTTTAAAAAGATAAGCTACATGTTTTTGTAGCTAGTTAAAATAGTAAAAAATAAAAATAAAAAATAAAAAATAAAATCTAATCTATTTTATTTCAAAACATAATCAAATCAAAAACAAATAAAAACTATTTACTATCTATACAATTTGACCAAGAGGATAGCTACAAATCTGAATTTAAAATAGTGAAATTGGTTGAGTATTATCCAGCTTGCCTAATCCTCTTGTTTGTCAAATTAAAATCTGAATTATTCTCCTTATTGTTGTGGTATTTCTTGACAATTGGTTTGTGAACCATATCAGGAATTAGCTCAACAGTAATAGCATGGAAGTCGTGTTCTTTACCACATCTAAAAATCTCCTCCAGGGCATGAAAACAGAGGGTGACCTACTTGACCAAGGGGTTTCGAACTACAACAGTAGATTTGTGATAGCTTGATAATTTGTGGATAAACACACTGGTATTTGATAGCAAGTTTAACCTCTGTCCATGATAAAAATTAGCCGTTTTCCTACAGATCTTCAAATCCACAGAGAGGAAATGAAAAACAAAGAAAACCCAAACAAAACAGATTTTCTGAGAAAATGTTGTCCAAAAGAATGAAACATACCTGTGAGATGAAAACATTTCTGAAGAATCTACCCTCAAAGAAGGTAAATGGGTCCATTTCCATTCTGGGTTTTAAAGGGTTTGGTCTAATTCATAACGGTTTGCTCAGAATCTCTCCCACCAAATCGTGTCTCCAACAAGCAAAAACGGGATTAAACTTTGTTAAGTAAGAACAAATGTGTGAAACTTTAGGGCTACTCAAATCTACTCAGACGAAAAGGGCCACAAGGTTTCAACAGACCAACAGTCACGAAGGCAGAAAGAGATAATTGTAAGCATGAAGGGTTTGTAAGAGTAGACCATAGCTATACTCCAAGCCCAAAAACCATCAATAGTCTGTGGCGTGTGAGCAGAAAAATCATAATGAAAAGAAAGGCAATGAATTGAAATGAATGGGAGGGGCGTTGCAGATCCCAAGACCAAACTTCAACATGATGATTTGATTGTAATCGTATTTCCACCTCTCATAAAGTACAGCCAGGACCAAAGCATTAAAATGATAATAAGTGCACAACATAGTGGGTTCGATCATAAGGTTTGGTAGATTGAAAATTTAAATCAAAGCCTAGGGATGAGAGAACATATGACCAAGAATCACACAAAAAACAATATCAATGATTAAATCAAAAAAATGTTTTGTTGATATAACTTACAATCCCCAAGCATGTTTGGTATTCAAGGAATCCAAACAAAGGGAATAGTCTTCATAGCAAGGAACAAGGCTTCATTAATAAACTGTAGAGACAATTTGCCTTTAATCAATTTTGAAACAGAATGGTAACACAGTCACAAGTTTTCATGCTTTCAGTCATGAACGAAGCATAAAAAAAAATAGGGAAAAACGACAACTTACAACTGTCATTTCAAAAAATGCTCATGAAGAGTAATGAAAATTCATGACCCCAATTAGGCAGCTATATAGATCATTTAATTGATATGAAAATTTAAAAATATGTTGGGCTACCAACAATGGCAACATGCTGGGAGAAGCAGTTATCTCTGTAATACGGACGAGCTCAGGTTAGATACATTTGAAAAACTTCAAATCGAATAACAACTCAAAGGTTATTTGAACATCTTTAATAATCATGACGTAGTCCAGTTTCAAATATATTTCGTTAAAAATAACGAAATCAGGTGACAGACTTCACAAAAGAAAGCCACGACATTTAAGTTAATGTCTCCAATATTGTTGACAGGGCCACTGCTGCCAGTAGGCGTTCATAGCCTTGACAGGGATGTCAATTAACCCACTCTGATGTCTGTGTCCTATCCAAGAAATTTCAAATCAGAATGAAGGACTCTTATGGCCAAAAAAACAAGATTCATACCTGAGAATTTTCTTTTACCTAACATTGCTTCACTGCCAGCAGGCCTGTTCAGTACCTCAGTGAAGTTGTATTGGCGTCATGTATGCATTTACCCATTGCCAATAGACCTATTTAGTGTCTCGATAGGTTTACAAACACTTCCCACGGCTCTCTGGGAAATTATTCACAATCTGATATAGTTTTAAAGATATTCAACAGAGCGGAGTGACGCTGAAAATTCCAGTTTTGACATAACTTAATATTTCCTAGGCCTTTAAATTTTTCTTGCTAACCTTCATCAAGATCTAAAAAATAGTTTATTAATAAAACTAATTTTCAAGGACAGGGAGACATCATTAAGTTGCTTTCTTAAAGAGAAGGGATAACGTAAAGATATTTTTTAAAGATAGTCGTGAATACTTTCAAGTGCAAATTGAAACTGAGGAATCGACTTTCAAACAAAATTTCATCTTTAACTAACCTACAATTTCAGAGAAAGACAATAATAGATGCTCTGACATCCTTTGACAGTTATTTTGAGTAGAAGCATTATGTTCTCTTTTCTGAGCTAGACTGTAATACATGCATGTTTGACTCAAAAAGGATAATAAACAAAAATGAAAAAAAAAAAAAAACCAGCAAAGAGAAACGAAAAGCAAAGAAATCGAAACAGAAAAATATATACAAAGATGGGTCCGAAAACATCATGCGAAAAATCCCTTGGGAGACTGAAAGAAAATAGAAAAATATTGTTTGATGTGAAATAAATCCTACTCGTGGTACCTTGGGTCAGGGTTGAATTTACGATTCAGATTTATTTATCTCTTTACTTTCCATTTACAATTTTCATAATAATACTGCATCTTTGAAAATATGTATTCAACGAAAAGCAGAGATAAAAGGATCATGCGGACTTCCCTGAAAATAATCATGTTATGGTTCTCTTGGTACGTCCGCTTGCGTTCATAAATACATTATTACAAAGAGAAATAGTGAGGAATAAAACTGAAAGAAAACCTATTCCTAAACCTACCCTAACTGCTAAACAAATTAGAATACTACGTGAAGTCATGCTTCCAATGTAGCCATCGGAGTAACTCCAATCCTACAATCGAAACAAAATAAAACATTACTAACAAGAATGGTAATATATCAAAAAATGACATAAATATATCACACTTACCTTCATAATCATCATTTAGAAACAAAGTAAGCATGATCTTACCATTCCCTCGAAATCTCTTGATGTATGAATCCTCCAGCCATTGTGCAATGTTGTTGTGATAAGGGTCATAATGACATGGGCGAGTGTAAGTAAGTTTGAAAAACTTGTCAAGATTATGGGGAAATGAAAAAACCATCAGCCAAGGCTGAAGTGCTCCATCCTCTTGACAATTATCTAAGTGTTCATTAATTTCTTCACATGGAGGATGTAAAAGGAATATGTCACGACTACTTCCAAGATACTTAGGTAAAAACAAAGCAAGAACAACTTTATCTTTATTATGAAGATTTTGTATATACGAATATTCAATCCATCCTAAGATCTTGTCACAAAATTGAGGATGCAAACCATGACTTTGATGAAACGAATATATCAATGGGGAACTCGTCATAAGAGGATTCGTGACATCAATTAGATCATTGGTTTGAATACTTCCTTTGATGAGATTGATCATTTTAAAATGTGTAGCATAAACATTAAAATTCGAGCTAATCAAAGAACGAATATGCAACGTAGAATGTTTGATCTCCATAAGATAGAGTGCATTGTCTTTTTCAACAATAAACTGTGTAAAATCATCTCTCAACATGTCCTTTTCCCATGTGAGTGATGAAAGTGAACAAGAATCAAATCCAATTTTATCAATGTTATTCTTGGAATTAACTTCATCAAATCTTGGCATATCGAAAGAATATGATTGTGGTAGAAAAGAGTAGGATGTTGTAGGTAAGGTATCAAGTCCACCAGAATCTAAGAAGAAATCAGGATATAAAGAATAGAAGGAATCAGAAATAAGCACATTAAAAGAATCTCTTGGACTATGATATTTAACAATGGCATTCTCAAGACATTTCTCTTCACTTTCTTTAAAACTCTCACTCTGTTTTGGTGATAAATTCTTCAACATAATATGATCATCTAGATTTGCCTCTCGTATGATAGATAATTCAAAACTTCCGTGACAAACATCTAGTCTTTCCTGTGGATAAAGTACATTTTGAGGATGAAGGTTTAAGGTTTCTCCTTCCAATTGCATATCTTATTCTCTAATCTGTTTCGTAGGAATGTTAGAATGTTTAAGATGATTTTAGTCACTTAAGTGTTCTTCAATGACTGAGTTTAAATATTGATTAGAGCATGAGTTACAAGAATGATGATATTCACCTCGACCAAGAATCGAATCTTCTTCTACGATGGTCAAAGACTGAAAATATAATGATTCAGAAGAAAAACCATTTTGGTTGTCGGTAAGAACCTGGTCAATAGATTCTACCTCCCTTGCTTGGTCAAAATTTCTGGATGGATTCCTCTCATTGTGTGAACTAAATTCTTCTCGCAATTGAGTGATAGGATTTGCAACTGGTTCTTCATTCACAATTAAATATGACTGGATGGAAGGGACACAAGCATCATAGCGGAGATTTAATACAAATGACATGTCATCGAGATTAAATTTACAGAGGATATGATAGATTCTTGTCGAAAAGTCTTCCGAAGATGAATCACCATTGATTAGCGAAGTCCGAAATTCTTCACATAATTGATTGTAATCATAAATTTCGAAAGCATATAGAAATTCATCTACAAATTGAAACCAATAAAAAAAATTCATGATGGAAAGGATTCAAACCAATGTTTAATCCGACCTCTAAAGGTAAAAGTGAACAATCTGCATAAAAGTCTTAAATCAGAAATGTCATGTTTGATGCATTTGCACCAAAACTTGCTAAGGTGGTCTTTTGCAGATACATTGCCTCCACCATCAAAGGTGAGTTTGGACAAGCGAGAAACTGTCTCATTGGGAAGATTGGGTAATGAGAAGTGGAAAGCATGTTCCAACACAGTGATTTGGGGAGCCATGGGAAAATTGAATACAATTAAAATAAAGGCTCCTACAAGGCCAACTTGTCAGTCGACCCTCCTTCTAGCGCCATTTGTTGACGGACGAAATTGACCACTCATCAAATGGAAGAGTGAATCCGGTCCGGGGTTGTCTAATTAACCCAAGCCATTTGGATTGACTCACTTTGATGGGTTTAATGGCTCCATTAGCCAATCTAAAGTCCTAGAGGAAACGAAAAATAAATAAAAGAAATGAAATAAATCACTAATTACTAATCACTTAAATATATACGTACATCTAAAGATATATACTGTTTATTTAAATAATATTAATATGATAGTTCTATTTATCTAATTCATATATACAATATGTACAAATTACGAGTTTTAATCTGAACTCATAAAAATCAAACATAAAATGATTCTCTTGATGAAAGTAAATAAAGAAATCAAAATAAATATTTGTTTTTTTGGTTTGTTTTTAATCTATATGCATTCGTAAGATCAAATATTAAACTACTATTTAAACAGAAAAATGTAGACAGTGAAAATTATATTACAGATAAGAATTTCGATCATAAACAAGCAGATAAAAAAATAACAGACTAACCTATTAATCACTTGAAGAGTATGCATCCAACTGTTTGCGTAAATTGTACATCAACCCATCCACGAGATAAATCTGTTGTGCATCTTCACATTGTTTGGGATAAATGCCAAACTATACATTGACTGATGTATTTAATTGATAAAATGATAGGATGCAAAATAATAACTGTGATATAATAGACTGTAAGTAATAACGCATAAGATAAATCTAACAGATACAACTTGCATTTAATCAATCAACATGTTTAAGGTAAACCTCATAATATGAATTAAATGATCATTCATTGTTTTCATAAAACTGAAGCATAAAATCGTGAACTGTGAGAGAAAAACTATCTTGACAACAAAATAATCTGCGAAGATGAAAGCTATCAACAGTCATCAAATTATCAAGATAAACAAATTAAAGACAACAACAACATTTACAAATGGCTAAAGAATACATGGAAATACTTGTTATGTCCAAATTCGAGTATAAGTTGTTCACAACTAGCCCCAGGCCAAGATGTTGTAATTACAAAAATAATGGGTTTTTAAAGCCTTTAGAAAGGAAACTGTTTCCTTTTTTGAGACCATATATTGATTACAAAAATAAAAGGGGGATACAACCACCCAGATCATACTAAATCCTCTAAAGCTAACAAAAGTTTATTTCTGTTCATACAAAATGTATCAAAGATATGACTAGCAAGTCTCAAAGATGCTTCAGATCCATTGATAACCATGAACTCCTAAATACCCTGAAAAGAAAAGGAAAAATAGAAAGATTTAGATACATATTCAACCATTAATTTGCAAAATTTGAATTAGAAAAAGACTTGGATTCAAACTAATTTATTTTTTTATTTTTAAAAAGATAAGCTACATGTTTCTGTAGCTAGTTAAAATAGTAAAAAATCAAAACAAAAAATAAAAAATAAAATCTAATCTATTTTATTTTCAAAACATAATCAAATTAAATGCAAATAAAAAATAATTACTATCTCTGCAATTTGACCAAGAGGATAGCTACAAATCCGGATTTAAAATAGTGAAATTGGTTGAGTATTATCCAACCTACCTAATCCTCTTGTTTGTGAAATTAAAATCTGAATTATTCTCCTTATTGTTATGGTATTTCTTGACAATTGGTTTGTGAATGATATCAGGAATTAGCTCAATAGTAATAGCATGGAAGTCATGTTCTTTATCACATCTAAAAATCTCCTCCAGGGCATGAAAACAAAGGGTGGCCTTATTGCCCAAGGGGTTTCGAACTGCAACAATAGATTTGTGATAGCTTGATATTTTGTGGATAAACACACCGATATTTGATAGCAAGTTTAACCTTTGTCCATGATAAAACTCAGTCGTTTTCCTACAGATCTTAAAATCCACAGAGAGGAAATGAAAAACAAAGAAAACCCAAACGCAACAGATTTTCTAAGAAAACGTTGTCCAAAAAAATGAAACATACCTGTGAGATGAAAACATGTTTGAAGAATCTGCCCGCGAGGAAGGTAAATGGGCCCATTTTCATTATGGGTTTCAAAGGGTTTGGTCTAATTCATAATGGTTTGCTCATAATCTCTCTCGCAAAATTGTGTCCCCAACAAGCAAAAACGGGATTAAACTCTGCTAAGTAACAACAAATGTGTGAAACTTCAGGGCTGTTCGGATCTACTCAGACGAAAAGGGCCATAAGGTTTCAACAAACCAACGGTCATGAAGGTAGAAAGAGATCACTGTAAGCATGAAGGGTTTGTAAGAGTAGACGAGAGATATACTCTAGGCCCAAAAACCATCAATAGTCTATGGCATGTGAGAATAAAACTTGTAACAACCTAATATTTCTAAACATCATTAAGTTTCATAAACATTTTATTTAGTAAACTGAAACAATAAATTCCTATCATAATATTGATTTTCATGACAACAACTTCAGTAACTTAGATTTATCAATAAATACTGATTTCATGCAGAAAGAAATAAATACATAACTTAACAAAGTACCTGGTTCTGATGCTAATTTATGTTGCCTCTGTGCCTTGTTGCTGCCTTGTTGCTGCCTTCCTGCTACCTGGTACAAAGATCAATCCTTGCATCTAGGATTCAATAGGGAGCAAATGGAAACATATCAAACTATATAATAACGAAGTAAGAGTTGGTCAAATTGCAGAGATAGTAATTATTTTTCATGTCAAACAATATGAAAACAGTATAATAACTTCGGTAATAACTATGAAAAGTAATAATTGCGACTGTGTTATTATTATTATGAAAACAGTATAATAACGAAGTAAGAGTTGGACGGTTTTGGGTAGTGTTTTGCAGAAGCAGGAAGGAAACAAGCGACGGGAAAACAGAGGATAATAGCATCAGGTTCAGGTATTTAGATATTTACCAAGAATTATGCGTTGTATTTGTAATTTAATTTGTTATTTAATTTTATTATATTGATGAATTTGCATACAAATGAGATAAATTATAGAAATTCTTAAATTTTACGACTAAGTATAAAATAATTGGTTGTTTAATTTATTTGGCTCTTACATTTGGTATCAGAGCCAGGTACTTTGTTAAGTTATGTATTTATTTCTTTCTGCATGAAATCAGTATTTATTGATAAATCTAAGTTACTGAAGTTGTTGTCATGAAAATCAATATTATGCTAGGAATTTATTGTTTCAGTTTACTAAATAAAATGTTTATGAAACTTAATGATGTTTAGAAATATTAGGTTGTTACAAAACTCATAATGAAAAGATAGGCAATGAATTAAAATGAATGGGAGGGGCGTTGCAGATCCCAAGACCAAACTTCGACATGATGATCTGACTGTAATCATATTGCCACCTCTCTTAAAGTACAGCCATGACCAGAGCATTAAAATGATAATAAGTGCGCAACATAGTGGGTTCGATCATAAGGTTTGGTAGATTGAAAATTGTAAATCAAAGCCTAGGGATGAGAGAACATATGACCAAGAATCACACAAAAAACCATATCAATGCTTAAATCAAAAAAATGTTTTGTTGATATAACTTACAATCCCCAAGCATGTTTGGTATTCAAGGAATCGAAATAAAGGGAATAGTCTTCATAGCAAGGAACAAGGCTTCATTAATAAACTGTAGAGACAATTTGCCTTTAATAAATTTTGAAACATAATGGTAACACAGTCGCAAGTTTTCATGCTTCGTTTTCATGCTTTCAGTCATGAACGAAGCATAAAAAAAACAATAGGGAAAAGCGACAACTTACAACTGTCATTTCGAAAAATGCTCATGAAGAGTAATAAAAATTCATGACCCCAGTTAGGTAGCTATATAGATCATTTAATTGATATGAAAATTTAAAAATATGTTGGGCTGCCAACAATGGCGACATGCTGGGAGAAACAATTATCTCTATAATATGAACGAGTTTAGGTTAGAGACATCTGAAAAACTTCAAATCGAAGAACAATTGAAAGGTTATTTGAACATCTTTAATAATCATGACGCATTCCGGTTTCAGATATCTTTCATTAAAAAGAACGAAATCAGGTGACAGACTTCACAAAAGAAGGCCACGACGTTTATGAAGATTTTGTATATACAAATATTCAAGCCATCCTAAGATCCTATCACAAAAATGAGGATGCAAACCATGACTTTGATGAAATGAATATATCAATGGGGAACTCATCATAAGAGGATTTATGTATGGCTCTCAAAGTAGTTATTGTTCCTGTTGTTAGCTCTGCAATTTACAGCTTTATGTCCAAAATTATTACATGCATAACATAAACCAAAAAATACAGTTTGATACCTGGTATTTGAAGATATTCTGAAAGGAGGTGCTCTTATGAATCCTTCTTCTTCTTGAGGCTTGTCTATCTGTTGTTGATTTTGAAATCTGAATCTTCTCAGTGGAGGAGTGTCCCTGTAATCTTCCTTGTATATCTTTTTATCCCCTTTGATTGTTTCTGCATAGATTTTTGGATTTGTTTCTTGCTCTGTTTTCTTGGAGCTTGATCCATTTTTTGTCTGATTGTATCCAAGTCCGGACTTGTCAAGATGAGATTTTTTACTGTTGATAATGTCATCCAGAACTTTTGAGCTATTTTGCATATTTTTCTTTTGAATATCCTTTATTAGTGTGACAATCTCCGCTTCCAGGTTTCCAATGATCATGTCCTTTCCTTCTAATTGTTCTTTGAGTGCTTCTTCAATTCTTTTATCTTCTTCTATTTGAACCTTCAAATTTGTGATCATTTTTTTTAGTTCTTGAGTGTCTTTTTTCTTATCTAGTTCTTCTTGTAGTTTCTTGTTTTTCTTCTTTTCTCTTCTGATAACTTCTATGGCACTCATTAATTCTTCTCAGAAGTCAACT
>JZKD02S1633101.1:122425-153005 GCA_000966675.3 Picea glauca
AAAGTTACGACCCCGGGAAGTTGATGTACTAACTTACCCAAACGGGGCCCACATGACTTTTGGCGCTTCATCTCCTAGGTTTAGGTTTTTGGATGTATATGAATTTTGGCATTCTTGTCTATTGTAAAAAAAGGCCTCTAGAGCCTCATTGTAATCATCTTCTCATGGATGCGAGTAGCAGACACATCTCTTCTCAGAGATAAGCTACCAGCGCCTTAGCTAGCTTATTTACATTCTGTTTGTAATCATATTTCAGTCATTTGTTATTAATGAAATGAAGTCTTATTTCCGCTGCACTTCTGCGTTTATGTGTATTTCTGTATTTCATTGTGTTCCTACATAAATCCGGATCACAAGGCAAGGGAGGTTAGCAGTCGAAGGACTGTCTAGGTGACAGAGAAGGTGAATACTCCTAGGGTGGAACAGGCATGTGGGGAAGGAGAGTCTATGGGAAGTGAGTATGAGTGGTTCCTGGGAGAGAATTCCTTCCTTGTGCCCGTTTGTTTTCCCTATAACCTCAGCCTAGTCTAGGATTCCTTTCCTTGGGGTGGAGCTTAGTCCTAGCTCAGGGGTAACCTACTACTAAGCTTGATGAGCAGAATGGTCTAAGGCTAGGAGATTCATGGAAGGCCTACACTTGGTTGGTGGAATTACCACCGTTTTCAAAGATAAGTACCAGATGATGTTTCAATTATGTTACTGCATGTCTGTGTATTTATAATTATCATGTACTCTGTTGTGCATATGAATTAATGTTAAAGCCATTGATTATTTATAATAATAGTAATTCTTATGCTCACTCTAAGTTTAGATGTGTTTAACCTATTTTAAATGCATATCATATATATAATTAAGCATAATATTGTTATTCCACAAAGTAGTGCCTTCTCGACTGATGGAAAGGGGTCGTTACAGTATGGTATCAGAGCCAAGGTTTCAACACTGAGCTAGATGGGCCAATTGAGTGGTCTTTGGACCGAGGGTTTGAGGAGAAATTGTGTTGGAGGACCAATTTCGGACCTTTGAATGCTCCTGAGTGTCAAGGAGTTACTTGACTATGTTACCAAGCTTAGGAGGTGTAGCGGTGTTATGAAACCGCAACCAATGTGGTATCTAGCCACAGGGAGAGACGAATCTACACCAGAAATGTTGGAGCTGTAAGATCTGTTCGGGGGAAAGCAGAACCCTTGTGACCGTTAGATCTGGAAAATGTGCACAGGGTTTAAAAACCCTTTGGAGTTGCACAGAAACATTGAAATCATGATACGCAAAACCCTGAATTCGTCAGGACCATCCATCAAGGAGAACACGTGGCCGTTGGACGATGTTTCGGCACCCGAGAAACCAAAAGGGAAGAACCTTGTTTTCTTAAGTCATGAAATAGCGAAACCCGAGATTCCGAAATGATCTACATCGTAGATCGTAAGATAGGAACTTGACCATTGAATCAAGTGGAGGGGTAGACAGTAATTTCAAGATTTCGGCAAACAAAATTTCGATAGGTGTGGATGGACGAACTCTTGATGCCCAAAACCCTGAAACGCCGAAAGGAAATATGTCGTAGATTTGAGAAAGGTCTAATCATTGGATTTCCCTTGGAATGGACGTGGACACATGGGTGTGTACCATGTGCCAGTGGGAAAAAAGAAAAGTGAGCATGGTGGGACCCGATGACATCACCATAGATAACATGGACCCTCCTGAGGGTGCCACTCGTCACTGTAGATGTGGAGACAGTTGTGCTATGTGGGCCTGGAGGGTAAAGTAAATCGGGATTTCGAGATTTGCAAAGGAGGAGCACGAGGGATCAACACTCCAACTCATGAAGTCGTGAGTTGCAAGAGGTGCTAGAACTTATCCCTAGCCTACAGTTATATGTAGTAGGCACTAGCAAGGAGGAAGCCATACATGTATAGCATCTCGAGTATCGACGTTTGGAGGAAGAAGAGTCGAGGGTCTTCAACTCGCGAACTCGCGAGATCGCAAAGTTGTGAAAGGTGCCTTTGGTTATGAGGGTAGGGAGAAAGAGGGAGATATCACCCAAAAGCAAGTATGAGAGTCTCGTGGGCCAAGACCCTGAAACCAGAAGTCCCAAAATTTGCAGAGCCAAACAGAGCTCAAAAAACTTAATGAAATCGAAATGTTTTTCTTGTTCATGTTGGTTTATGAGTGTTGTAAGTTCCTTGAAGGTTTAAGGGCCTAACAAACTTCGGTTGATTTCACATTGTGTGTGCAGAGTTCAACGAGTCTCAGGTCAACCATGAATCTAAGCTGAGTATAGAAATGGAAAAGGTACATATTTTCTCTGAAACAGAGGAAGAAAGGGTTGTACGGGATGCCAACTTGGGAGTCGAAGGATCAAACTCTAATGGGCACAAAAAAGAGATGGATAAGGAAGGACATATGATGAAACTCATTGAAATATTGCAGAAATATGCCCAGGCTCACCGAGATGATAGCCGAAAGCTCATGAGGGTCAGGGATCAGCAGGGAGAATTCAACTTAAAAATGTTGAAGAGCCTGGAAAGAATAGAAAGGAATATGGAGAAGGGGAGTGGCTCAAGCAAGACAGAGAGTCACAGGACCCATGAGAGAAGAAGAAGACCGAGGAGTGGTAGTAGACATCACCATCGCTCCCCAAAGCATTCCAGTAGGGAAGTGCATAGTAGTTCAAGCCTGTCCCCTACTAGAAAACATCGAACATCTGGAAGGGATGAATTGAAAGGAGAGATGAACAAGATCAAGCCTCCAACATTCAATGGAGAACATAAGGAGGAAGATGCTGAAACATGGTTGCTAGACATGATGAAATATTTCCAACTGCAAAATTATTCCCCTCATGCAGAAGGAAGAATTGCGATGGATCAACTAAAGGGAAAAGCATCCATGTGGTGGGATTAGTTTGTGCAAGTGCAACACATCAGAGAGAAATATATCACTTGGAAGGAGTTCAAGAGGTATTTCGAGAAGAAATACCTGACCAAAAGGTGCTATGACAGAAAGATGAAGGAGTTCTTCGAACTCAAGTTGGGCAGCACGACCATTGATGAATACGAACGAAGGTTTTTGGAACTACTGAAGTATGTTCCATTCATCAAAGATGAGGCTGTCAAGATTCAGAGATATCTGAGTGGACTTCCACATTCTATTGGTGAAAAGATTCAGTATGATGATCCTAAGACTATGGAAGAAACAATAAGAAGGGAAAAATGCTTATATGGACAACAAAGAGAAAGGCCTACTTTTCGAAAGGCTTGGGATGATTAGAAGAAGTTCAGGAAAGAGCAGAGGCAGAAGGGAAACAACCCTCCCTTTTTTAGAAGCAGTCCTCAAGGATAGCCATCTTTCAGAGAGCCTAGGAAGGTTGAAGTGGGTGAGCAAATGCCCAGACCGCCACCTATGGAGTGTTGGGGCTGTAAAGGGAACCATAGGTACATGGACCGCCCCCATAGAAAAGATAAAGCGAGAACCGTCCATAGTGTTCAACAAGATGAAACAATGGAGGATATGGGCAACAAGATGCCAAGGATCTACGCAGCCCTAGAAAACAAGCAAGTAGAATTTCAATCGCACATGATTGAAGTGGAAGGTATGATCAACAACCGACCATTTATTATTTTAATTGATTCTAGGGCTAGCCATAGTTATGTAGATCCTAGGGTGGTGGAAATTTTTCATTTATCAAGAAGCAAACATGAAAGGTCTTAGTTAGTGCAGCTGGCTACAAGAACCAAGAGGAAGGTCATTGAATTGGTTAAATCTTGTTTGATAGACATGAATGAATTGAGCACGAAGGCTGAATTGAATGTTCTGCCTTTAGGATCTTATGACTACTTAATTGGGATGGACTGGTTGGACCAACACCATGCCCTCCTGGACTGTCATAACAAGAGGTTTACATGCCTGGATGAGGAGGGAAATCGGAAAACAGTCCAAGGAATTTCCAGAGTTGTGTCTGTTAGAGAAATCTCAGCCATGAAGCTGAAGAAGTGTTACAGGAAAGGCTGTCAATTATTTGTAGCCCATGTGGAGGAAGCATTCAGAGATGAAGTCTCAAGAATTAGAGACCATGAGGTACTCTCAGAGTTCAAGGATGTATTTCAGGAGGTACCTGGACTACCTCCTAAGAGAGACATCGATTTTTCTATAAATTTGATGCCTGGAGCAGCTCCGGTGTCGAAATATCCTTATAGAATGAGTACACCAGAGCTAAAAGAGTTGCAATTGCAGCTTGAAGAGATTCTAAAGAAGGGGTACATTCAACCCAGTGTGTCACCTTGGGGTGCCCCAGTCCTGTTCGTGAAGAAGAAGGATGGGACGTTGAGGCTATGCATTGATTTCCGATAGTTGAACAAGGTAACTGTCAAGAACAAGTATCCTCTACCGAGGACCGATGATCTTTTCGATTAGCTAAAGGGTGCGAAAATATTTTCGAAGATAGATCTTAGATCAGGATATCACCAGGTAAGAATAAAGGATGAGGATATAAGCAAGACTGCCTTTAGAACAAGGTACGGTCATTATGAGTTCACAGTGGTGCCGTTTGGACTGTCAAACACACCTATTGTTTTTATGTGCTTGATGAATGGTGTATTTAGGAACTATTTAGACAAGTTTGTCATAATCTTCCTAGATGACATCTTGGTGTATTCCAAGTCAGAGGAAGAGCATGAACAACACCTGAGGATGGTGTTGCAAGTGTTGAGAAAAAACCAGTTGTATGCCAAGTTGAGCAAATGCTCATTTTATCAAAGATAGATCCATTACTTGGGACATATTATTTCAGAAGAAGGGATCGTTGTGGATCCTGAGAAGGTTGAGGCCATCTGAGAATGGTCAATTCCAAGGAATGTGATAGAAGTTAGATTCTTTATGGGTCTGGCGGGCTATTATAGAAGGCTTATCGTAGGGCTCTCAAAGATAGCTCACCCTATCACTTCCTTGCAAAGGAAGGAGAAAAATTTTCAGTGGACTGAAGAGTGTGAGGAGAGTTTCCAACAATTGAAGCAACTGTTAACCAGCGCTCCAATCCTAAGAATTGAAAATCCAAATATGGATTTCGTGGTCTGCACAGATGTGTGTAAGGAAGGGTTGGCAAGAGTTCTCAGCCAAGATGTATTTGTAATCTATTATGAGTCCAGGAAATTGAAAGAGCATGAAAAGAATTATGCCACTCATGATTTGGAGCTAGCAGCAATCATCCATGCTCTGAGGAAATGGAGACATTACCTCATGGGAAGAATATTTGAATTGAGAACAGACCACCATGGTCTGAAATATTTGTTTGAGCAGGAAAACTTAAATGCTAGACAAAGCAGGTGGTTGGAGTTTCTGTGTGAATACAACTTTGATATCAAGCATATCAAAGGGAAGGAAAACAAGGTGGCTGATGCACTTAGTAGAAAGGTGCTTGAATTGCATGGTACAACCATTAGCATGTACAGGATGGATATTAAGGATAGAATTTTGGAAGCTGCAAGTGTCGATTTGTAGTATAGAGACTTGGTAGCAAAGCTACAACAGCCTGAGAGACCACATAAAGAGGAAAGTTACACCTTGGGAGATAATGGGATACTTCTTTACAAAAATAGAGTGTATGTACCCAATGTCCAGGATTTGAGACTTTCAATTCTAAAAGAAATGCATAAAGTGACTTATGTTGGACATCTAGGATATCAGAAGACTATGGCAGCAATCAAGAGCCATTATTTTTGGTCGGGTATGAAGAGAGAGATCGTTGAATACATCGCCAGATGTATGGAGTGCCAGAAAGTTAAGGATGAGCATAGGCACCCAACAGGATTGTTGCAGCCTTTACCCATTCCTGAGTGGAAGTGGGAAGTGGTGACGATGGATTTTATTACAGGATTGCCTAGAATGAGCAAGCAGCATGATTCGATCATGGTGGTGGTGGACAAGCTTACAAAAGTTGCCCATTTTATTCCACTGAAAACCACTCACAAGGCAACATATGTTGTTGATATCTTCTTGAAAGAAGTGGCATGCTTGCATAGAATTCCTAAGACGATTGTGTCTGATAGGGACCCGAAATTCACCTCAAATTTCTAGAAAGGATTGTTCAAAGGATTCAGAACGAATCTGAATTTTAGTACAACGTATCATCCTGAGTCCGATGGATAGACAAAGAGGGTGAATAGAGTAATAGAGGACATGCTGAGAATGTACGTGATGGAAAAACCATCAATATGGGAAGACTACTTGCATTTGGTATAATTCGCCTACAATAATGGGTATCATGCATCGTTGAAGATGAACCCATTTGAAGCACTTTATGGAAGAAAGTGCAAAACTCTAGTGAATTGGGATAATCCAACTGAAAGAGTAGTAGTTGGGCCAGAGTTTCTCAAAGAGATGGAAGACCAAATGATAAAAATTAAATAGAATTTGAAAGCTGCCTAGGACAGGAAGAAAAGTTATGTTGATAAGAACAAAACCCACAGTTAAGCACGCTTGAGCCAGAGGCGTCTTGGGATGGGTGACCACCTGGGAAGTCCTGGTTATTGGGTGCAAGCCCCGAAAGTGATGATTGATGCTATGCGATTCATTTTGTTGGCTTCAATCCCATTTCTTCACCCCTGTGAGCATCACCCAATTTAATGAGTGCTAAGTGGACTATTCAAATCATGAGAATTATTGGTCAGTTGCGACTAATACTCATGAATATGGGTCATAGATTAATGACTTACACTACGCAGTTAATCCCGAAAATAATATCTAAGAACAAAACCCACAAAGAATTCAAAGTGGGTGATCATGTTTTCTTGAAAGTGAAAACTAACAGGAGTTCCCTGAAGCTGGGAAGTTGCGCCAAGTTGGCAGCAAGATACTGTGGGCCTTTTGAAATTCTGGAAAGGATTGGGCCAGTTGCATACATTCTTGCATTACCTTCATCTATGACTGTACATAATGTGTTTCATGTTTGACTGCTTAAGAAATATATACCTGATGCTAATCATGTTATCAATTGGAATGTGATTCAAGTGGAACCAGAAGGTGTCCTGCAAGTGCATCCTATGTGCATATTGGACAGGAAAAGAAAACAGCTCTGGAATCGAGCCATAGATATTGTAAAGGTCTAGTGGACCTGGTACGGTCCTGAGGACGCAACATGGGAGCATGAAGATGTTGTGCGGGCAAAGTACCCACATCTTTTTGAAAATTTTGAAAATCTTGCAGATGCAGTGTAAATTTGCACTGAGGATAGTGCATAAATAAGGGGAGGGGGACTGTAATGTCCCCAAGGCCGAGCCCTATTGTAAATATTGTTTATGAAATGAATTGTAAATATTTTTTATAGGCTGGTGAGCTGAGTTATATAAGCTAGTGGGATTGTGTGATTGTTAGACCAAAGAGCCTAAGTGTTGAAGGCCAAGAGCCTGATTTTGTACCTGTATTTATTCTGAATAGTAATAGAATATAAACACCACTGCGTGCAGACCGACCATGATGAATGAGTGATGGGGGACTAATCTTCCACAGAGTGGGAAAGGGATTAGGGGCTGGAAGGTGGGAAAAGGGACTAAGTGTTGAGCCTAGGGGCTTAGGTCCTTGGGAATAATATTTTAATATTATTCCAAAAGACATGTGAATAATATGTTTTATCCTAAGTTCTTTTGGAAGGACAGACAACTTCCGAATGGAAGGAACGCATGCTGAAGGAATGCATGCAGTTGCATAGGTGACAAGTGTCAACCCAGGCGCATGCAAATAAAATGACTAAGATGAGTCGTGGTGGGGGTTCCTCCTCCATTCTACCTGACCATCTAAGCGTGAACCCGTTCGACCTCTGCAAGAGATACCCTTGTGCGCTCTGAAACAAAAAGGCATGTGTCTATATTTTCTTTTGGATGGTTGGTACACCCCTTCGGTTGTGAACCGTTAAGTCTGAGTCGACCCCTGTGTGGACAACTCATCACGCATCCCCAAGAACCAGAGCGTGAGTCTATCCCATGTTGTCAGATTGAGAAAACGGAAGTGTCTCGTCCCTGCTAAGTCATGTTATGCTATTGCATCTGTCTGTTACTACCCGGGGGTGTTCGTGTTTGAATTCCTATTGACTGTGGTGGACATGTAGTGTTTGACCCTGTGTGGCTTGTTGGCTAGTTGTACAACACTCTCCCCAGGTGAGAGAAGTGGTTGAAGTTGGAAGAATAGGTTTCTTGACCTGTGAGCGACTCTCTCCAGGTGAGAGAGTGTGCTGAGGAAGGAGAGAGCTCCTGGAAGGAACCCTGTAGCTGTCACAGAGATCGGAGAATTCTGGTTCGGCCCATTGCTGAAACCCAAGGCAAGGGAGGTTAGCAGTCGAAGGACTATCTAGGTGACAGAGAAGGTGTATACTCCTGGGGTGGAACATGCATGTGGGGAAGGAGAGTCTGTGGGCAGTGAGTATGAGTGGTTCCTGGGAGAGAATTTCTTCCTTGTGCCGGTGTGTTTTCCCTGTAACCTCAGCCTAGCCTAGGATTCCTTTCCTTGGGGTGGAGCTTAGTCCCAGCTCGGGGGTGACCTACTGTTGAGCTTGATGAGCAACGCGGTCTAAGGTTGGGAGGTTCGTGGAAGGCCTGCACCTGGTTGGTGGAATTACCACCGTTTTCAAAGATAAGTACCAGATGATGTTTCAATTATGTTACTGCATGTCTGTGTATTTATAATTATCATGTACTCTGTTGTATTTATATATTCCATGATATTGTTATTCCGCGAAGTAGTGCCTACCCGACTGATGGAAAGGGGGCGTTACACACCCAGAATGAGAAGTCGGTCAGGTAGTTTTCCAAATTTAGTATAAATATAGGAGGCCAGTCTTCATTCTAGCAGGCATTCTTAGAACTACAAAAGCAAGACTTGTGCGCATTGCAGTTGGCCAGTTTGTGTGCAAGTTTGGAGGAGAGTTGTCGTTGCAGCTGTTGCAACTAGCATATTTCAGTTTTGGCTTGGACTATCTCTTGGCTATGGTTTGGACTCTCTGATCAACTCTTTCTTGGTGCAATATCCTTGGAGAAAGGTGCGCCACCCTTTATTTGGCTATCTATCCTAGGGTTTGCTTTTAGAATGATTCTCTGTCAAGGTTAAGGTGCTCGGGGGTGGCTTTAGCCTATGGCTGGGTGACAATAATGATATTTTCTATGGTTAAATGAGAAAAGTCATCATATTATAATAGGTTATGGGCCCACACATCCTTCATTTGGTCTAACCACTGGAAGGGAGCATAGCCATAAGGATACTAAGCTCGTTGAAAGAACTGTCGCTAGGTTTTCTAGCAGGAGCAGTCACCAAAGCACTACCTCTAGGGTTACTAGCAGGTGTAGTTGTAGAAACTCTAATCCTCTTATTGAGGAACCTTAAGTGAATGGATTGACCTAATTTCTAGATAGACTAGTGCACCCTAGCCTAGCGCATATCCTAGTATTCTCAGCAAGCCAATACGTCAAGTTTGAGTTTTTTGGTCAAATCTAGGGTTGACCAAGTCAAAGCAGCCATGACTTACTCTATGAAGTTAGAAAACAAGTTATATGGGGATTCTAACTTCAGATCATGCAAGACAGTAATTTATATCATCCTTTCCAAGAATAAAGTGTTGGATATCGTGAAAGGAAAGATTGTGGAACCAGAGTTTGAAGAAGGAAAAGAGAAGGAACTGCAGAATGTTACAACTATGGAGAATTTCAAAGACAATGAAATCAATGCCATGAGTATCATAGTGGATTATATAAAATACCACCTGATACCCTACATCTCCCATCTTGATTCATCTAAGAAGATGTACGATGCCCTAACAAACCTATTCTCAGTCAGAAACATTGGATAAGTAATGAGTCTGAAGAATGAGCTCCATGACATGAAGATGAATGATGATGACAGCATAACATCATACTTTGTGAGGATCTCTCAGTTAATATATCAACTACAAGATATTGAAGAGATCATCTTAGAGAAGGAATTGGTAAACATAGTACTCAATGGTCTTCTCAAGAAATGGGATGCATTTTCCACAAGCATGAACACAAGTAATGCGTATCCTACATTTGAAGAACTTTGGACTTGATGTGCACAAGAAGAATCAAGGATCAGTGCAAAAGAGAAACCCCAAAATAAGTACGATGATCAAGCCTTCACAGCAGGGTTCAAGGATTTCAGGAAACCAAATCAAGAGAAAGATATGTCAAGAATACAATGCTTCAATTGTCGAAAGTATGGTCACTACAACAATAATTGTCCCAAGTTAAAGAAAAGGAAGGAAACACATGAAGAATCAGTTTCCAAAGAAAGGGAACCCTCAAAGAAACCCAAGAGGACAAAGCAAACTTCTTCTTCTAAGACAAGGTAACAATACTCTTCATAGTTCTTGTACATACCATGTTTTCTGTACATATCTTGCATATGTATTTCTTAGAAGATAATATGTTCAAAGAGAAACTATACTAATGGAAGAACATAAAGATAAGGATTGTTATCACTATGACTATAAGACAAGCTGCAAGATAAGATGAAATCAGAATCAATCTTGAAGAAACCTAGAAGAAGTAAGGACAGAAAGAAGTCAACAATCAAGAGGAAATTGGAAAAATATATGTGACAGTTTGCAGAAGGCAATAAGGATGCAGACGGAAGCATGGACTGTCCTAGATGGAGCGAGTTGATTATATATTACCAAAAGAAGAGAATGAATTCATACATGAAGCAAGGATTAGGAGGGAGCTAATCATATGATCCATTGAAGATGATAAATTATATATCCATGGTAGAAGCCATGAAAAACAATACATGTTCAGTTTGACTTTAGAAGAAGTCTTCTTTGAAAGAGAAGCCTCAAAAGTATCCCTGGTTTTCCATCCACATCCATGATCCTATGATGAAGGGAAGAAGGCGGAATCTTCAGGGCATGGAATCTATAGAAAACTCCATGAACTCAAGAGCTAAAAAAAAACATGAGGAATAACATTAAGATTCCAAGAGAGAAAGAAAAAACAGAACAACCAGTCATTGTATCGAGAATCACAAGACTACTAGCCTGGTATGAACTCACTAAACACAATCAAGCAGAGGAACTGAAAGTTGTGATGAAGAATAGTGTATGGAAGAATTATGAATGAAAGCATTGCGAGATCCATAACTAGTAGTTCTCCCAGATGGAGGGAGAAGACTATGATGATTGTTTGTTCCAAGTAAACCAAATATACCTCTACATGAGCCATTATATCATCTGCAATATCCATGGGTTGGAGTTTACATCAGATGAATGCAAAGAATATTCTTGATAATAATTGAACAAAGAGCACATGAAGAGAAACCTCAAGGCTTTGAGGTATACTAGAAATAAACCCTTGTATGTAGATGAAAGAAGACAACTTGGTAAAGAACCTCCAATGCACAAAAGAAGCGTGGTGAAAAATTGTCGATAACAGAGATATTGTATCAAAATGGTTACTTAGAAGCTCAGGATGATGGATTGATAATCCATGATAAAATCTCATGATGGTAGAAGAAGTACCACTTGGATATGTTCAAGTTTGATCCTTGCCACAATGTCATGAGACAATAGGAAACAAAGATGAATCCAACAATGATATACTACATTGATCAAGAGCTATATGAAGCCTTCAGAGAAAAACTAGTGTTCCATAAAGATCGAAGTAAATTTGAGATCAAGCATTACATTCTCCGTGATGAAGTCCAAAAAAGAGAAAGTGGTTCTCCAATATATCTCCACAGATGAGAAGATAAGCAGACATTTTGGTAAATCCTTTGTCCAAGATGAAAGAGTTTGCATACTCAAGATGGAGCTCGTGGAGACAAATTCCCTATTGAAAAAGGAAGAGATGACTCCCAGGTTGGGAGGGAGCACTGATGTGTTATTGAATTACGAACAATCATTTTTCAGTTCGAAAAATGGTCCAGAATGAAAAGTTCCTTTCCAGTTCATAAAGTGGTTTGATATTTTTGACGGATAGTCATTTTCTAGTTCGAAAAGTGATCCAGATCGAACGATCATTTTTGTAATGAAAATGGTTCGATGGATTGTTGATGTACCATATACAACGATTCCCCTTGTGTTTAACATAGGGAATGGTATAGGATAGTCTCTCTTCTTGATGATCACTCTTGGTAGTGGTCAAGAAGACTGGTCCGCCTCACTGAACAATCAATCTTTCGAAGCTCATAGTTGTGAGCAGTTTCGAAGAATGGTTTGTTTTGGAGGTTGGTGAAGGACAGTAATTTACTTTGGAAATGGTCCTGACAGTCATTCCCTAGGGAATATTCATTTTCTCTAGGTTGCAATTTGTTTAGTGCCAGAGGAATGGACTAGATAGGTGAATGGTCCAGGTTCAGCAATTAGGGACAGGCATTCCCTAGGGCAGACTCATTCTCTCGAGGTTGCAATTTGTTTAGTGTCGGAGGAATGGCCCAGATAGGGAATGGTCCAGGCTCAGAAATCATAACAGATATTCTTCCTTGCTTGAGAAGAATAGTCCAGATAGCTCATCATTGATGTTTTACCTTCTAAGGACAGATGCTCTTCCAGATCTCACAAATGTGAGTGGAAGAATGGCCCAAATGATTTAGTTTATAACATAACATTGTTTTCTGTGCAAGTTGATATTAGATGATATGATTGTTATGGATATTGTATGTCTCTAGACAGTAGATGTATACTACTGTGGTGGATTTGTTCCACTGATTGTGAATATGTGTCACTGATCAAGTATCTGTGTGTTACTTGGTGTGGTAGTGTACCACTGGATTGTAGTTGTATATTACTATGGAGAGACACAGTTGTGTTCTATTGAATGACATTGTTCCAATTGCCTTGAAGACTATCAATAGTGTTGGAAATGATCATCAACTAGATGGATGATCAATGGACAGAGTTTCCCAGAAGGAAAATGGTTCAAGACATTTATTCTTCTAGGACATATGTCCAGATTAGAAGAATGGTTCTTGTGTCACTTTGTGGAGTGAGTGACTTATCCAACATCATGTCTGATTACTGAGATGGAGTATGGTTTCGAGAGATGATGCAAATGATGACACTCATAGTGATGATGGTGCTCATGATCTAGTCATGAGATAGTATATACGACTATGTTGATGCTACTGGGTGAATGGTATGTTTGTGCTCAAGACCATTACCTTCAATACCTCCCTAGCTAGGAGGGAGTGTTGATATTATGGTAGTTGCGGGAGGTATTTACCTCCATGTGTAAACCTGAAGAGAATAGAATATTCTGAGAAGCAAGAAGAAACCCTCATTAGTTGGCTAATAACCCTAGAAGACATGTCAGCTCAAGAGGATAACTTGTATTAGGCTATTAGCCTCCAATAAAAGAAGTCGGCTGAAGGAAATATTATATACTAGGTAAATAGGTACCCAAAATGACAAGTCAACCTAGGCAGATTGTCAGATTTAGTATAAATACAGGAGGCCAGTCTTCATTCTGGAAGGCATTCTCAGAACTGTAGAAGAAACACTTGTGCGCACTACAGTTGGCTAGTTTGTGCGCAAGTTTGGAGGGGATATGTCATTGTAGCTGCTGCAACTAGCAGATTTTGGTTTTGGCTTGGACTGTCTCTTGGTTATGGTTTGGACTCTCTAATCATATATTGCTTGGTGCGCTATCCTTGGAAAAAGGTGTGCCACCATTTGTTTGGCTATATAGCCTAGGGTTTTCTTCTAGAATGATTCTCTGTCAAGTTTAAGGTGCTCGGGGTTGGCTTCGGCCTATGGTTGGGTGACAATAGTGATATTGTCTATGGTTAAATGAGAACATCCATCATATTCTAACATTAAATTCATGGGAAAATTGAGAAATTTGGCCAAGTAGTGAGATATTCTTAGTTTAATATATGTTCTAGCACATTCAACTTGGAATTAGTCAAATTTGAAGTTACAGGGAAGCCATGACAGTTGGATCAAGATTAGTTGATTAAAATTCTCAATTCGTGAATTAAGTTTGGGAAAAATTCATTCCAGAAATGTCAACAACAATGATTTGTTGTTGCAGAGGTTGAATTGGTGTTATTAGGGTGAAATTGAAAAAGTTTCATAGTTGCAGAATGTCTATGGTGAAAATTAGGAAAAATTTAGGCAAAAGCCCCAATTTCTGCAACGGAATTCACGAGGAATTGATGCACATAAAAATGAATGCACGCAGGTGTGTGCACTAAAAATTCACGATGTGTAGTGAAAGGCTTGTAATGTGTGGAAAATAAGGGTGCGTGGCTACATGCGCTAAAATTTGGCATTGCATGGTGCAAAGTGGAAATGTGAGGAAAATATTGGCGTGCGGGTGTGCAAACTTAAATTTGGCACTGCACGGTGCATAGTGGTAGTGCACAGAAAATATTGGTGCGTGGTTGTGCACACTTAAATTTGGCGTTGCACGGTGCAGAGTGGTAATTCACAGATAATATTGGCGCACGGGTGTGCACACTTAAATTTGGTGCTACGCGGTGCAGAGTGACAATGCATGGAAAATATTGGCACGTGCATGTTCGCACTTAAATTTGGCATTGTGCAGTGCAGAGTGGTAATCCACAGAAAATATTGGCATGCAGGTGTGCACACTTAAATTTGGTGCTACGCGGTGCAGAGTGGCTATGTGCAGAAAATATTGGCGTGCAGGTGTGCACACTTAAATTTGGTGCTGCGTGGTGCAAAGTGACAATGCATGGAAAATATTGGTGCGTGGGTGTGTGCACTTAAATTTGGCATTGCACGGTACATAGTGGTAATACGTGAAAAATATTGGCACACAATTGTGCGCACTAAATTTATCATTGAGTGGCGCATGCGTAATACTAGTGTGCGTGGTGTGCACACGCATAATAATGACACGCATGGTGTGCATAGTATTGGAAGAGCGCAGAGGAATTTTGTTGGTGCTCGCGCAATGTGGGTATATGTTGTCGCGTGACAATTTAATTAATGGTTCAGTGTGTAGAATACAATGCATGTGGAATATTAGCGCATGACATAAAAATTGCGTGCAACAGGTATTAGTGCATGAACCAAAATTGTGCACAGTGGATATTGGCACACGACACAAAAGTAGTGTGCACCAATTATTGGTGTGACAGAGAAGTGATCCATAGTAGTTATAGGTGCATGAATCATGTGCTACCTTATGGTGTTGCTGTGCAGGATAAATATGGGTGTACATTTTCAAATTTGTGTGTGCGAAGTCGTTTGGATGGTGTACAACAACAAAAAACTAGTGAATTTCTACGACATTTTATACTGTTTGAAGGTCATATTTTTGTAGTGTGTTTTTGAGTCCCTAAACAACGTTTTTAGCTACTAAAATACCTCAAGAACTCTCTGCATCTCAAATGAAAGATCCCAGAGAGATATTTCTAATGGTGTAAACTATTTTTCAAATGAATCTTTTATGAGGAAGTTACAGGACAAACAGTGAAGGGTAAATTTTAAGACCCAACTAACTTCGAAGGGCCATAAATTTCTTCTTCAGAATCATTTTGAGGTGCAGGAGGAGTCTATGGAAATCTATTGAATCATAGAAAATAGTCCTCGAGCTGAATTAAAATTTTGGGCATGGTAAAAATGTTTAAGATGGCATAGAAGGCACCTATAGCGTTCTAGACCAAAAACACTAATTGTCCTAGAACTTCAATAGGATGTAACTAGCATCCCAGAACCCAAAAAGAGGTGAAATTTGGATAGATTGTCCAAAATATGTATATGATGAAACCCAATTGAGCTCCTACTAAAAATCCAATGGAGTAGGTGCATAAATGCATAATTACAACACAAAATTGCACCAAGTTGAAGAGTGAACATAAAACATTAATGGACAATTTTCAAATGACCATAACTTTCTGCTCAAGACTCAAAATTGAGCAAGGGAGTAGTCATTAGAAAGGTATTGGATAGAGGATTCTAATTATTCACCTAAAAAATTGATATGACAATTTTTCAGGAAATCAGAAGAAATAATTCTGAAGCATTATTGGAACATAATTGTACATAATTTCATAAATTTGTTAAATTATTTAGCATAACAAATTTTGTTGGCTGCATATTTTTGCAGATTTAAGAAATTTTAGTTCTTAAGAGGTGAGAAGGTTAAAATTTATTTAAATATAAGCAAAGGTACTCAGGGAAAGAGTGCTATGACAAAAATCTTTCATAAGATGATCAAAATCCAAGACTACAAAAGTTAAGGTATGAATCTGGGTACAACCATAAAGTCTTGGGAAGCCACTATAGGAAGTCCACTCATGTTAGTCAAGTACTCAATGGAATTTGGGGAAAGAAATAGATCATGTAGTGAATGAGTTAGTGAATGTACACTCACTCCCAAAGAAACCAATATACAGATTAAGCAATGCATTGGATTCAGATCTATTATAAAAGGAATTGACTATGAGAATGATAGTAATTAGATAAAGAAAGAGGCTTATTGCATATATGGATAAAGAGTGCATCATATACAGGGATTAGATATGAAATTATAGATTAATGTTTCCCTTATGGTTATCAGAGTGCATAGTGGAAACATGGTATGAAGGGCATCACTTCAAGTGTAAATAAATGAAGGTGCACATAAGTAAAGAGTGTTGGTTGAGGCATAGGTGCATCGATATGGAATAATGGAAGAACAAATCATGAGGTATATATCAAGCTAATGGGAATACAGAACAACACTCCAGAAGGGAAAGCAAGAATAATAGAGGATTTTTTATGCATTCCAAAGGTATTGAAGATATTTCCACAATAGCATGGAGATGTCAAAGCCAAGAAAGACTTAAAAGTAAAATGAATCTCTGTAGAGAGTCAGTAAGGAACCATGAAGAAGAAAATGGTTCTATGCATGGTTTTGAATGAAAATAAGATGGTTCTTGAGAAGAATCCATCTCAACTGACATAGAGCCATGAGTGACATTTCTAGGAGGTGAAAGTATCCCTTAAAATTATGATGGTAAATTAAAAGAAATATTAAGTACTTTTAATTATTTATATGTAGCTAGAGAAGGAGGCATATGTGCATCCTTACAGTATGCACGAGATTGGATATGAAAGACAAGTTTGAGGCTAGTTGGCACGGAGAAGAGAAGAGTTCAAGAAAACTAAAATACTAAAGTATTCACTCAAGAAAGAGTTGAAGTAGTTTAGTCCGAAAAGTAAATGGATGTTGAAGATCCAAAGTCTATAAGACAACATGATTGGAATTATAATTCATCCAAGTATGAGTTGGGATAGATGGATCCAAGAAATAAATAAAAGTTGAAGGTTAATATCAGTTTATTATTTGGATGGAAAATCAAAGGCAACTAGGAGTGATTTGGCTAGAAAGTGCTCAGGTCAGAAATAATCATGCATAGTGGTTATAGTGAAGAGCACAAGAAGATTTAGGAATCTAGAAGAATTGAAGACTTCTGTGATAAATAAGGAAAAGTGTTATAGGGAGAAATAAGTTGTTGCAATTACTATAGCAACAAGTATGGTATGACTTGTTGGGACAACCATAAAGTGAGAATGCTTACATGTTTGAAAGTGTTGTTGATAATGTTGTTGAATATGGAAGGAAGCAATAGACAATTGGAATGTTGATTATAAGACTGATAAAGAGGTATGAGAGCTTCTACTGTCATCAACTAATTAGGTAGCATTAAATTTGTTTAATGGCATCCATGCAAGTAAGTATTTCTCTTTTGAAATTATGTTGCATAATTTCCAAAGGGAAATCCAGGTAAGCATTTCCCCAAATTGAATTTTTATAATATGCAGTATGGTATTGTTTAAGTGCATTAACAGGAATGAATTTTTATAATATGCAGTATGGTATTGTTTAAGTGCATTAACAGGAATAAGTTACCACTAGGTGTGATAAAGGCTAGAGGCATGTTATAGTTATAAAAAAAAATTAGCTTTTGAATGCACACATTGACATAGTAGCATGTCGTGTTAATTTGGTTATGAGGTAATAACCAAAGAAATAAAAGATATGAACTTGTTACAGGAATGATGTTAGGAAATCTAGTCATGTATGAGACCAAGACATGGTTGGATATGGAAAGGTATGAATATAGAAAGGTTATGTACCACAAAAATACCCAATGAGATTCCTACCTTTAAATAAAAATTGGAATGCAACCTTTTTGCTAACACTAATGAACACCAAAAAATTATGTTCTTTATGTAGTGTTCGGTTTGAAAAGGAGGGCATCCAAATACTCGAGAAGACAATGAGAAGTGTGTGGAGAATGTGTCAATATATTGGCTAGATTTCCAATTTGTGGATGGTGAGATACATGACTTAGATAAAGATCATTCTAAGAATAAATGTAAAGGTGCATTGAATAGATATGCATTGAGAGTTGCACTCATGCCTAGTAAGTGGTAGAGTTGCACTCATACATGATAGAATTGTATACTTAAATGCATTTGTTGAATGCATTTTGTGAGTGCATGTATATATGTTTTTGAATGGAAATAATTATAATAACGACATAAATTCTGCTAACTCATGGAGTTGAGAACATTTCAGGAGTTGTTAGACATTGCAATAGGAAAGTTTCAAATCAGGTAGTCACATGAATAATGACTACAAAAAAAATTATGTTCAGAAAAATGAAATAATGAATTTACTGTTATTAATTGTGAACATGCATATGCATAGAATGATGAGTCATTCTATTTAATAAATTGTTTGGTAATTGTGCTTGGATTGCTAGGTGTAGGAAATTCTAAGATCACTGCATAAGTTTTTTGTACATATTGCAATTAAAATATGATGTATATGAAATACTGACAATCTATTGATTGTATGAAAGATAGAATCATTGCATGAAAAATGGTATTCAATATGGTGCTTGCTGAAAGTCGGAATGAAAACTACATCCTATAATTGAAAAAACGATGAAAAAAAAGATATTATGAAATAAAATTTCATATTTTGGGAAAATTTGAATTCCTTATGAAATTAATTTGATTTCTAAAATGGAATTTATATAATTTTCTCTCATGATAACTGCATGTGTGTGATGCAGATGAGATAATCTTGATTAAAGTTGGAATGTTGGAAAAGAACAACTATTATTGAGGACACTAAAGCCCTATAATTGGAGAACTTTAGTGGGGTTCTGGGAATGGGTTACCGCTCTCCTTGTGTGTGAAATCCTTGGCAAGATTAATCAATGAAGGACTGTGTATCAGTGAAGGGATTCCTGAGCCTGACAGGGTTAGTGAAATAAGGAGGAGGCAACCCAAGGATTCTTATGGTATGGTAGCTGCCATAAGGAGGGTGTGTCAAATGGAACAATGAGTGTAATTATTCCTGGAAGCAACTCTATGGAATAGAGAAATTGACTTCCAATTGCAGTATGAATACCAAAATTAGTGTTGGAAAGTATAACACCAGATGGATAACAAGCTTCCAATAGCTAAAGCATGGTTATTTTTAAAGAATTTGAATGGTACATGGTATATAATGCACCAAGGAAAGTGCATAAATAAGGAGAGGGTATTTTAATACCCCTAGGCTGAACTCCAAATTGTAAATGTAAATGTAAATATGATTATAAGCTGGTGAGTTGTTTTATATCATTTTTCATGCACCTTCTATGATATAGTGCGCACATGTACTGCGCACTAAAGTGATGAAGTGTGCACATTCCAATATACCGCGCACAACAAACTTAAGTGCACACGATTTTGAGTCCAGACAACCTTTTGTGTATATGTTGTGTTTTATAGGCTGGTGAGCCAGTTATTATAAGCTATGAGGCTTATGTGTTGAATTAGTTCAGAGAGCCTAGATGTTGAAGGCCAGTGAGCCTATTTTTGTATATGTCTTATCATTAATATAATACATCGTTGCATGTAGACCGACCACGATAAAAGAGTATGGGGGACTAAACTCCACTAGTTATGGAAAGGGGGGGCTAAAAGTTAAGGATAAGGGGCTAAGCTAAGGAGCTTAAGCCAAAAAGGAATATTATATTAATATTCCTTAAAGTATAAAGTATGGATAAATATTTATCCTAAATTTTAAAGATGGGGACAAGTGGACCAAATTATCTCTCAACATGACAAGTGTCAATTTGGGAACATGCATACATATAGCTTGGACTTAGTTCATTTGGGGGGATTCAATAATTCAATCATTCATTTCATAATCATTCACTCACTCATGCAACTATCCTTCATACCTTCCTATACCTGTTTCATACCTGTACCCGTACCCGTACCTAGTTAGCTTGGGATCTAGACTAAAGAGGCGGATTGTCAGGCACGTGGGATACTGAAGAGGCAGGTTGTCAAGCCTGTGATAAATTTCTCTCTAGGTGAGAGAATTGTTGGGAATTAATTTCCCGAAGGTGCCAAACTGCAGCTATAGGGCTCTGATACTTCCTGTTTGTCTTGTTGCTAAATCCCTGGAAGGGAAGTGGGGTAGCGGAGGGACTGTGGAGAAGAGAAGGGGCACACTTCCTGGGGTGGGACAGGCATGTGAGGAATGAGGGATTGTAGGCTATTAGTTTGAGTTGGCACTCGTGACAGAGTCTTTCCTATTGTTTGAGATACATGAGCCTGGTTAGGAATCCCTTTACCTGGGTGGAGTTTAGTCCCAGCTCAGGGGTGACCCACTGCTAAGAGTAATTAGTAGCATGGTTTAAGGTTGCAAGGTTCGTGGAAGGTCTTCACGCAGTTGGTGACATTTTTACAAGATAAGTGTCAATTGTGTGTTAAATTACATGTTGCATTATTATTTATGCGTTTATTTTTATGGGTTTTTCCTATGTATGGTTTATACATGTCTTTATATTTATGGGTATTTCCTGTCTATGCTACATGTATATGTTTACTATCATTTCCGTATGAATCTGTTCATTTACATAATGTATTTTTCTGTTTTAATATATATATATATATATATATAAAGTTTCGCAAGAGTTCTGTGTGTATATGTTTTAATTGCATACAGTTCAAAACATTTATGTGGCATAACTCAGTTGGATGCTAGGTATGTTACAATATGGTATCAGAGAATAAAAGCTTTTCGGTGGCATGAACCGGCCTGGGTGGCCGAGTATGTTACAATAGAAGTAATCATTGGGGGAATATATCAACACATATTTTATCATGTTTATTCCCAAACATTGAGACCTTGATAAAATCACCCAATATAGGCCTATAACATTTCTCAATTTTTCATACAAAATCTTAGAAAAATATCTATCTTTATGCATTGAGCATATTCTACCTAAGATCCTAAATTTGGAACTAAAGTGTTTTATGTATGGTTGATTAATGTCATAGATATTTGGGAAGTAATGGCCTGAGCCCAATTGTTTTTCCTAGATGGTCAATTGAATAATATCCCGGAGTGGAGAGTGTTGATGACAATGGTGCAATTCTGAAATTTGAGGATTGCAGCAAGAAACCAGGGAAAATTTTGATTTCCATGTTGATGAGTCAAGTTTAGATGGAAACAATACTAGAAAATATGAGATTTTCCCCCAATATGTCTTCTGATAATGTCACATGATTAATTCTTGCACTCTCTTCCAAAATTTTCATTGGTTATAGTTTCATTATGAAGAAGAAAGGTTTGAAGAAGGTAGGATCTCATATGGATCTATATTTGATTAAGACATCACTCGATGACATACTCCCATCTCACACAATATGTTTTGGAAATTATCTTTTGGAAACATTGGAGAGTATATTAATGAAAATTTTCCACAATGAGATGATAATATAAGAAAAATCACCATTATATCTTGGTTTTCTTTGCACAGAGGTATCAGTATCAATAAAAACTACCTCACCCTTGGTTTCCTTAATGCACAAAGGTCTCGATCTCCATAAAAACTACCTTTCCCTCACAGGTTTCCTTGCACAGAGGTCTCAAACTCGATATGTTAGAAATAATAGATGTGCTCATTTAACCATAGACAATATAACAATATTGTCACCCAACCATAGGCCGAAGCCACCCCTGAGGACCTTAACCTTGATAGAGAATGATTCTGGAAGAAAACCAATATCCAACCAAGGCTAATGCACCAATAAAAGATAACCAAGACTGATCAGAAAGTCCAGTGATAACCAATAGAAAGTTTGAGCCTGAACCAAGAATATAGATTGCAGTAGCTGCAGCTGCAACTACTCCCCAAGCTTGCACACTTACCTAGTTTCTGTAGTGTGCACTTCTTCACTGTTGAAATTTCAAGCTATGTGTGTCAAATGAGATCTAGCTACCTGTATTTATACTATTTTTCCTGAGTTGTCTGGCCGACTTCTCATTCTGGAGGCTAAATACTTAATATTAAATATTTCCTTGAGGTGACTTGTCTTCTAGGGTTATGTTCAATGCTTTTAGGGTTTCTTCTTACTTCCCAAAATATTCTATTCTCGTCAGGTTTACACATGGAGGTAAATACCTCCCACAGCTACCATAATATCAACACTCCCTCCTAGATAGGGAGATATTGAAGGAAATGGTATTGAGCACAAACATACCATTCAAACGATATCATCATCATAGTCGTACATGTTATCTCATGATTAAATCACAACCACTATTATCACTATCATTTGATAGCATCAACTGCATCATCTCTAGAAGCCATAGTCCATTTGAGTAATCAGGCATGATGTTGAATAAGTCACTCACTCCATAGAGTGATACAAGGACCATTCTTCTAATATAGACATACGTCCTAGAAGAATTATTGTCCCAACAGATGCTAAAATCTACACCATGGATTACAGAGACCATTCCTATAGGAATGTCAATATAGGACTATTTTCTAATCGATTCATATGTACCATAGAGATTTGTCTCAACCTATATGCCTTAGAAAATGTCAGTCCTGAACTATTTTCCTAATCGAGCCACAAACTGTGCCTTAGGAAAATACTAGTCCATGTCATGTCAACAAACTGTCAACCTGGACCATTATCCATAGAGAGAATACATGTCCAATAACAATCTGTTCTATTTGGACCATTCTCTACCTGGAGAATGTCTGTCCACAACCAAACTGACTATACATATAGTTGATAAGCATTTTCAACACTACTGATATTCTACATGGAAATCAGAACAATGTCATTGAATAGAACATAAATGTGTCTATCCATAGTAGTACACAACTACAATCCAGTGGTACACTACCACACCAAGTAGCACACAGCTACTCAAATAGTAACACATAGTCACAACTAGTGGAACATATCCACCATAGTAGCATACATATACTTTCCAGAGACATACAATCTCCATAGAAATCATATCATCTGATATCAACTTGCACAAAAAACAATATCATGATATAAACCGAGTCATCTGGGCCATTATTCCTCTCACATTTGTGAGATTTGGAAGAGAATATTCCCTCAAAGTAAACCATCAATTATGAGCTATCTAGACTATTCTTCTTAAGCATAGAATAATAATTTTCCTTATTTTTTAGCATGTCCTCGTTTCTGAGCCTGGACCATTCACCTAACTGGGCCATTCCTCGGGTACTAGACATAGTGCAACCTGGATAGAATGAGTCTGACCTAGGGAATGCCTGTCCCTGATTGGTGAACCTGGACTATTCACCTAACTGGGCCATTCCTCTGACACTAAACAAAGTGAAACCTTGAGAGAATGAATCTACCCTAGGGAATGAATGTCCAGACCATTTCCTAAGGAAATGACTGTCGTGCACCAACCTCCAAAACAGACCATTTCCTAAGGAAATGACTGTCGTGCACGAACCTCCAAAACAGACCATTTCCTAAGGAAATGACTGTCGTGCACCAACCTCCAAAACAGACCATTCTTTGAAACTGCTCACAACTATGAACTTTGAAAGAATGATTGCCCAACGAGGTAGACCATTCTACTTGACCACTACTGAGAGTGACTGCCAAGAATAAAGACTGTCCTAGACCATTCCCCCACACTGGCCACAAGGGGAATCGATGTCTATGGTACATCAACAATCTATAGAACCATTTTCATTATGAAAATGACCATCTGACCTGGGCCATTTTACAAATAAGAAAATGCATGTCCCTTAGAAATCTCAAACCACTTTCTGGATTGGAAAGGAACTGCTCATCGTGGACCATCTTTCAAACTGAAAAATGATTGTCCATAAATCAATAACACATCAGTGCTCCCTCCCAACCTCAAAGTAATATCTTCATTTTTCAATAAGGAAGTCGTCTCCACAAGATCCAACTTGTTCTCTTGAGTACACAATATTTTTCATCTTGGACATAAGTTTTACCAAAATATCTTCTATTTGATCATCTATGGAGATATATTGGAGAACCACTTCTCTTTTCCGGACTTCATCACGAAGAATGTAATGCTCAATCTCAATGTACCTCGGTCTATCTGGAACACTGGTTTTCTCTGAAGGCTTCATATAGCTCTGATCATTACAGTATATCATGGTTGGATGACGTCATGGAAAGGCTCAAACCGGAACATATCCAAGTGGCACTTCTTTTGTCATCATGAGAGTTTTTCATGGATTAGCAATCCATCATCATGGACTTTTGAGTAACCATTCTGATACAATATCTCTGTTATAGAAAGTTTTCACCACGCTTATGTTGTGCATGAGAGGCTATACACCAAGTTTTCACCACGCTTATGTTGTGCATGAGAGGCACGTCGCATTGATGATGATGATGAGACAACCTAGATGACCCTAAGACCTTAACGCCTTAAGAATTTATCAAAACGACTCCCCTAATGAATTGTTGCCTAGTTCAAATCTAAACCTAAATTTAAAACATCTCAAAGATAAAATTTTGATAATCCCTAAGAAAATATCCTACAAAAATAAACATAAGGGCGTAAACTAAAACCCTCCTATGCGTTAGTTAAATTATTCTTAAATTAAGGGGGGGTAAAGTAATGAGGGAGATAAATTAAGTGAACCCATGACTTTTAAATTATAAAGAAGAATTCAAATTATTAAAGTGTGGGAGTATAAAAGTTAGGATTTTAGAAATACAATGAAAAGATTAATAAGTGCATTTATCTTTTTGGTTTTTTTAAAAAAAAGGGGGGAAAGGAACAATTAATAGAAATAAGGAAACTTGTAATAAAGGAAACTTAATAATGGAAAGTAGGGGACATAGGGTAAAAAGCAAAAAGGAATCAGCAGTTAAGGAGTTACTAAAAATCATCAACTTCATTTTAGGAAATTTATTAAAAGCACGAGAGGGGATCTAGGGACCCTAGGAGTAATTTTAGGAGCGACTATAGGGGGGGTGAGGGAAATGAGTCTTTTAATTAAATTTAAGGAAAATGATTTTTGAGAAACATGGGGGATGAATGACACTTGGACGACAGATAATTTTTAGAAGTTTTTCTTTAAAAATTAAATTAAAAATGAATTAGGAAAGGAGGTGGGTCTCCAATTTCTATAAAGAGAAGGGAATATGAGGAAGAAGGGATGGACGGTTAGCGTAACGTTACGCTGTCGGATTGTGGCTTGACTGTTTGCTTGTGAGGAGTTGAGAAATTCTCAGCGGTGTTTGGAGTGGTAGCTCAGCCTTGGAGGTGAGCTGAGAAGCTAGTCTTATCTCTGGATCTTGTGTCTCCCCTTTGCGGCTCGGGGGGCTAAGGGGGAAGCAGAGTACCCCTAGCGATTGGCTGGGAGGTACCGGTGAGGTCTCTACGGTCGGTGAGCAGGAGCGGCATGGACGTCAGCCGAGGCAAGAGAAAGGCAATGGTATGATTTATTTCTGGTAGAATAGACTGCCCTGTTATTTACTTCGACGATTATGATGTATTATAGTAAGATGTTGCTTCAGCTGTCTTAGTCATTTTTGGGTGGTTACCGTGTTATTGTTCTAGAAACTTTTGTATGGGTAAGGTGTTCTGAACTGTTGGTTCTGGTGATCTCGTTGCTGGTCATGTTATGGAATTAAATCTATGAATGGCAATCCACTCTAGCAAATCATTTTATAACTTATTAAGCATCTCATTTGTATCTTCTGGCATAACGTTTTTAACTTACTGTCATCTCTCTTCTGGAATATCGTTTTTAACTTACTGTGGGCAAACACAATTTCTGTGGTCTTTGCTTCTCTGTGGGAAACTCAATTTCGGTGGCTTTTTATTTTTGGTGGGCAGATTCAAGTTCTGTGGCATTCTATTTTACCTTCCTCTCCGAATTTAAAAACGTTTTTGTTTTCTCTGCAATTTCGTGCTTGCACCCAGTGACTGTGGAAACCTCTTCCAGACTCTAATACATTTTCCTATCCTCTGCAAATTGTGCTTACACCTATCAAGTCACGACTTTGGGGTGCCTCTTCCAGTTTCGACAACATTTTCGTTTCTCTTCAACGTGGTGCTTCCACCCAACGATCTTGGATGTGACCTCCCAATGAAACTACACTTTTCAACTCAGTGATTTCCTTTCTTTACACAACATAAATACCCGTGAATACCTTGTGATATTTGTGTGTTTTTACTCAACTTTTTCGTTTAAGTTTTCCAGTGATTTCCTGGTTACACATAGCGTAATTACCCTCTACCTTTTGCGTACTGTTGTTTCTCTCAGCGATTGTTTGTCCAAAGCTTCTCTGCGTGTGTGGTTCCTCTCCGCGATTTGATGGTTAAATCCTTTTTTGGGGGGGTCGTTGTCTTAGCGAAATTGGAGGTGGGGCGTACCTTACAATCCTCGGCCATTTAATTTTTCCTGTCACTGTTCAGCTGCGTGTTTACCATTTCTATTGTCAACTTACCGTTCTGTCCTCAACGCACCTTACAATTCACTGCCCTTAAATTTTCCTGTCATTGTTCCCTATTGCGTGCTGAAGTCTTTTTGGGGATGGATTCTTCCTGACTCGTGGTCTGATACGGTTGGTTTTTTCAAAGCGAATTTAGTTATCATTTCCTGACATTTATTAATTTTCCAGATATTTTACTAAATTCTTGTTTCCCATGTAACCAGCGGAATCATTAAATCGATTCTTCATTTTTACGCTTGTACAGACTTCAGGCAGCGTAGATATCACCCTCATTACTATCATGTTCTTTTATCTTATCCTCGCCTTTATAAGTATTCGATTGCCCTTTGTAATTCAAATTTCTTATTGTAGGAGTGGCCTTGGTATTCGGGTGCATGTATTGTGTAACTACACCATAACTTGCTGTCATAGTTAGTGATTATCCTGTTGACGTAATCCTTTTTAAATGAAATGCAGATACAAAGCGCAGAGTCATAATGTTTAAGGAAGGTCGTTGTACGGTGACCTGTTGTTATTTAAATGGAAAATGTAAACGCAAACGATAATGCCATTACAAATTGAAATATTAAATGTTGTGGTAACAATGTTTAAGGACGGTTGTTGTATGGAAACATGTGGTTATTTAATGACAATATAACATGCAATTGAGAAAGAAAATATAAATCGATATACTAAAATGCCAGGTCGAATGGTTTTATGGAGGTTTAATGACTTGCATTAAATGTTTTGTCATAAGGAAAAGTAATCATTGAGATTTGCATTGACGGAAAGAAATCATTTTATGGAAGGTTAATGAATGCATTAAATAATGATTTTTATGTTATAAAGGAAGGTATTCGTTTTATGGAAAGTAGTTAATTGCATTAAGTAATGATTTTTATGTTATAAAGCAAGTACTCATTTAAGGAAAGTAAATGATTGCAGTAATGAGTTCTTTATGAATTTCCCTCTTATAGTATAATGGAAGGTAAGCATTAGTTTTGTTTAATGTGATCCTAATATAAGGCAATTACGTGGGATTTTTGTTCAAGTTAGGTAATTTTAGTGGTTATGCATTAATTGGTTATTCATTGTTATTCATTAATTGTTTCTCTTTCCATTAAATTGTTATTCCTTAATAATAAATTGTTATTCTTTAAATGGTTACTCATTAATTGCTTTAATCTATTCTAAGAGTAAAAAAAAGCATGGTTATTATGGTCAAGATTTTGGTAACTCCATTGTTTTAATAACAAACAAAGGTAAGGCCATTATTACTTTAATTGAATGATTGGTGATGTAAAAGGCGATGACCTAGATGTGATATGGTGATGTTAGGGTAAATTCATCAGGCATGCTAACGCATGATTGTAGAATCCTTAATTCTAAGGGCACTCAATCCTTATGATTCAGCAAATGAGGATTGAAATTAATTAAAGTACATTATTTAGGACTGGGTTGGTAACTCGTCGTTTAAGAAAAAAAAACAAATGGAGTAATTGGGTTGTAATTATTCTCATGGAGTCTCAATAGTGGGTGGACATAGGTCTTCCATAGAGGACGTGGTTTCCTGTTGATTTGGTTGTACTTGGTCGTCTTGCATTTCTTGGTCTGCTTGTGTCGGGCGGGATATAGACACCTCCATGTAACCTTGTATATATGTCTGTGTGTGTGATTTTTCTGTGTAAAGAATCCAGTGCCGTATCAAGAGTCTCGGGATGTTTAAAGGCACAGTTTCCACTCTTGCGACACACTCTGAGCCGTATAAGTAGTCTCGGGCTATTTAAAGGCATAGTTTCCACTACTACGACTCCCTAAAAGGTTTATTAGTTTCTGCCTGAGCAGTCGGCCAGGAGCCTGTCTGATATTCTTTCGAGAAGACATAAGACTAAAAGCCCTACTTTTATGTGCAGAAATAGTAAACTCTACTATTGGATTCTTGCATGACTGTACTGTACTTAACACCTGGTGTCGTTTTCTTCTTACAACTGCTAGTTGTACGCCTTATGTCTAGGGGCGTTTATTTCTTGTTGTCACTGTGATATGTCGGGGTCGTCTTGTTGTGTTCGTCTTTCTTGCATCTTGTTCTAGGTCGGGTTACTAGTTTCTGCCTGAGCAGTCGGCCAGGAGCCTGTCTAATCTTCTTTCGAGAAGACATAAGACTAAACTCCCTGCTTTCCTGTGCAGAAATAGTAACCCTAACACCATGGATTCTTCCCTCTGTGTTCTTACTGTGCACCCCCAGTATGTCTTAATGTTTTTGCTGTGCGCCTTATGCCTATGGTCGTATATTGTTGTAGTTACTCGTTGTGTGCCTTCAGTCTTCTTGTGTTGAACATTGTGGTTGTGTCTTGTTGGTTGTTGAGTGGCAACGTAGAGTCAAGTGTGTTGTTACTTCTACACACGCTCACACACCTTAAACAAAAAATAAATTTGTGCACCTATCTTCAGAGTTGTTGTCGTAACGAGGAGGTTCGTTACATATTTGAATCCATACAAGATCTTCTTCCATATGCATACACGGGTCTCTTTTTGGTATACCTAAAAACCTTGAGGTTGCTCTACATACGCTTCTTTTTTCAATTACGCTGTTGAGGAGAACATTCCTTACATTCATCTGATGTAAAATCCAACCCATGGATATTGCAAATGATATAATGGATTAGGTAGAGGTATGTCTGGTTTACTTGAACAAGCTATCATTATAGTCTTCTCCCTCCATCTAGGAGAACCTCTAGTTTTGAATCTCACAATGCTTCCATTCATAAGTCTTTCATACACTATTCTTCATCACAACTTCTATTTCTTCTTCTTGATTGCTTCTAGTGGGTTCAAACCAAGCTGGTAGTCTTGTGATTATCGATATAATGACTAGTTGTTCTGGATTTTATTTCTCTCTTGGAATTTTCATGTTCTTTCTCATGTTTCTCTTTAGCTCTTGGGTCCATGGAGTTTTTTGTAGATTCCATGCCTTGAAGATTCCAACTTCTTCCTTTCATCATAGGATCATGGATGTCGATGGACAATGAGGGATATTTTAAGGATTATTTTCAAAGAATACTTCTTCTAAAGTCAAACTGAACATGTGCTTCTTTTCATGGCTGCTACCATTAATGGGAACATGCATATATACGTTATAATTGTTGATTATTGCAGCTACGTGAGACATTCTCCAAGACACAAACCTGAGAGAGAGCCCCGAAGAGGGGTGTGTGGTTCCTATCTAAGACAGAGCTGGAACATAGAGATGGCCTAATCCTTACAGAGAGTTGAGAAGAAATCCAGATGATTCTCCTATGTAACGCAGTGAGAAAGGAGATCTATAGAGTTGGACATGCATGTGGTTGAACACAAGGTAAACGTGTGGAATCCCAAAGTGTTGGGTGCATATTCATGAGACAAATATGAAGATGATGTATTAGCCTCCTCTGAGCAGAGATTTTATGATAAAATCCAAATGACTTTCCTATGCAATGCAATGGGAAAGAAGATCTATTGAGTGGATGTGCCTGTGGACAAGCACGGGTGAATGTGATCCTAGTGGTTGAGCACTAGTGAAGAAGTGGTTCTTTAGTGTAATGCAGCGAGCTAGAGATATGGGCATCCCTATGGATGTGCCCCTAGTGGTTGATCACTAATGGGTGTATGAGATCCATTTCTATATTGTTCAAGAATCATACCTTCCTGTAACCCTAATTGTACTATAAAGGGTACAGGTCTGCCCCACCTTAATGTAATTGATAATTAATGTAAAACATAATTAATATGGTTAATATTAATTATATTATGAGATAGAGAGGTTGAACCTGTTGTGCCAACAAACACTTTTGTTGACAGGTCAAGTCT
>JZKD02S1633112.1:0-20467 GCA_000966675.3 Picea glauca
ATAGATATTATAGTGGTTGATGTCCCGGATGTGTGGGGAATGTTGTTGTCTAGGAAGTTTGGTGCAATGATAGGTGGGTCCCTTGAAATGGATCTCACCTTTTTGTGGTTACCTTTGAAAGATGGGACAACCAGACGTTTACTCAATGTGCCAATAACTGGAAATCACGTACAAGATGTCGTTCCTCCCGTAAATGAAGCACAGAAAGATGTGATACAAACTCTTCAAGAATATTCTCCAGAAGATATGCCCTTTGCAACAGAGGAAGAGTTTGACCAGATTGAGTGGCCCAAGAAAGAAGAATACCAACAACTCCTAGATGAGTTTCAGAACAAAGAGGTTGGGACGGTAACGATATTAAAAAGGAAAAAGGATGAAGAGGATGTGCAAATTCATCCATCCCAACAAGAATTTTTTACACCATAAGCCCACCCACCTCCCTTAGTACAGTACACCAAAGTTGTTCAAGGAACAACCAAACACAAGATCCAAAAATACAAGGAGGGAGATTTTGTATGGATGTGGGATACTCAGAAAGGAGAGCCAACTAATGTGAAAGGAAGTACACAATCATGGCTCGGACCTTTCAAAGTTGAAATGGAATGAGTTGATAACTCGTATTATTTGTCCACTTTGGAAGGAAGAAGGCGCCCATTACCCATTAATGGATGCCTCCTCAAACCCCACCAAGGTGGTGGGACATGACTGTACAGGTAAGTATAAGTAGGTAGGCATTTTTCGTGTATTATACCATCTTCATTTCATGTTAGTTTGTTTCCTCACATGCATATTGATTGCTTTATTTCAGTCATGTACATATATATTATATTTGTGGGGTGGCAATACCACCCCACCCTTGTTACTAATGCCCTATTCGAGTATGAGAAGGTCTACAAGTGTATGCTAGATATGTTGAGGTTCTCATGCACTCTACGGTGAGCACATGTCCCTAAGTTGGAGCCAGATTTTATCCTCGATTTCTAGGGATAACTAGGAGATCATATCTCGAGGCCCACAGGTCCTAGACATGGAGTACTGAGAGCAAGATTGACCTAAGCATGGCCCTGGAGGGCCCATCTTTGTTCTTCTTCATCAGACTTGTCCTGTCAGCAGCAACAACATCCATCACCTTCAGTTTGGACTTGCATCGGAGAAGACTCTTGCTCCATGAGGTAATTAGTCCAGGTACCATGGTATGTGTCATGTTTGATCATTATAACTTTCAGATATATGCATCAGGTTCCTTACATTTCTAACAAACTGCTTGGATCTTACACTAACCCACTTGACCATGGTTTGGGGGATTAATGGGCTTCCCTAGCAAGCTTGTATCCATAGGTTTTGGTTAGCCACTAGGGGGGATTTTGAAGAGCCATCGTCCACTCCCACCATATTATCATTTTACATCTTATCTCCCATTCATCTATCCCATTCCCCTAGTCCGAGCATCAGGATGACCTATTTGTGGGGTTACACTTTATCCTGTGGGAAGAAGGGGCTAAAGGTCGAGGGGGTTAAAGAAGCTGGTAAAAGATAAAAGCCATAGAAAATAAAACCTAGAGATGCCTCGCCCAGGGATCCCCGATAAGGCAATAAAAAGCCTCTCGATAAGAAACAAGAGGGACCCGAAGAAAAATAACAAAAAAAGACAAGACCTAGCCAAGAGGATGGGGGGTGTCATCACGAGCCAACCAATTATGTTCATAGGTACCTAACAGTATGACATTTCCATTATCTGGTTACCATGCTAGGGCAATGACCTTTGGTTGCATGGCCAAGGGAAAGGGGGTCTCATCACGAGCCAACCTTATCAGTTCTATGAAAGTACTCGTGGGTAACACTATTAGCTCTGGTCACCACACCAAGGCAGTATCCTCTAGTTAGACCTTGAAATAAATAAAGAAAAAGAAATGGATAAAAGAAAAGAATAAAGGCAATAAAGGGCTTGGAAAGAATTGCATCCATGACAGGTACAACTCGCCTCCTACAAAGGCACCCACAGATAATATCCACCCCTGGTTTTCACTGTGTCTGGGCATCCTTAGACCACACCACCTCGTATTACATGGCTTGGATGATATCCTTTGGGAAATTTCCTTTTATTATGTATGTTGGCCCAATAGGTTACCTTGTATTTTTCTTCAGCTTTGTATAGTAGGTCAGTGTAATGTTTTTGAGCTATTAAATGATATGCTAGGGGTCTTATGCATGCATTTGATAAAATTAATGATGACATATGATTGACATTGATATGATCCCGAGGACTAATGATCCCATGGAGGGCAAATTTTTTGATGTGCAGGACCATACCCGACGGATAGGTACCAGGTGGACCGGTACACATGGGGAGATGATCAGTTCGGACCTCCATGGGGCTGAAGAGCCCATCAGATGGTTGTTGGGACCTCATCAGGGGCAAAGACAGGACAATGATTGATCGGGCATTTGTACGAAGAAGAAGAAGGACGTTTTCATCCAAGATGCCTTGGCTGAGCCCAGCCCTAGGGGGTTGACCCACTGCAGGTGGAACATGTCCCTCTGTTGACCAGGATGTCCTCCAGAGATCCTTGATGTCACCTCCAGCGTGTGGCAGCTTTACAAGGCAATTTGGCACGTGTGGCAGAGTTTGGAGGCCCAGAGAGGGCCAACGTTTGTCTTCTAGTGCTGATATTTTCCCTAAAAAGGGCCAACGTCTCCCTCAGAGGGGCTTGACGTCCTGCTTACTGCTCATTTAGGGTTTTATTTAGCAGTTAAATGTAAAACAATATGATTTTTAGTAGTCAGACTTGTCGACTGTTTTAATGACCTAATTTTTAATTAAGGGTCATTGGATGATATCAATTGAGGATGTTTTCCCTCATTTTAACATAACACACTTCACTCACACAAGTGAGATCTGATTTTTTTCGCCCTATTGGGGTTTTTGGCTGGATTAGTGATGCACATCTTTTGAAGGAAGAGTTTTCTTGGCATTTATGGTGTTTCTTTGGAAGGAAGGTGTTACAACTAGGGTTTGCTTGGATATTTCTTCATGAATTGTAAGTGTTTTTTCTGCAAAAATTCTCTTTTTATGGTTGTAGTTTAAATCTCTTGCATATTACTTATATATTGTTGAATCAAAACCCTAGGGGACAACCACACAAGTAGGTTGTTGTCTCATGTCCCCTAACAAAGAGACCTTAAACCATTGAATAAGAAAATAGAGCCTAGCCTTAGCTACACTTGTTTTCTTCATTCCTTATGCTAGCCGTACCTTTGTGAAGCCAAGAAGAGTGAGACGTCCCTAGCCTAGGCTTACTACACTAGGGCCGTACCATTCTAGGGTTTGCTGACAGACCTTGCTTTATAAATGTCTCCCTCATCAAGACCTCTTGTCTTGGTTAAATTTTCCTTATTGTGCTAGCTGTTTGCCGGGAAAGAGGAGAGAGCACAAGCCCTTGCCTTTGCAACACCAAGTGAACCTCTCTCCCTTAGGGTTTCTACTCTTAAGGCCCTGCTTTAGCAGCACCTTGAAAACCTACCCTCTAGTTCTTAGAAAACTTTTACCCTTCAACTCTTGCGTCCATCACTTATTGACTCCATTAACCCTTAGGCACTGATCCTTAGCCTCTAGTGTTGAAGTGATAGTGACTAAAAAAACTTTCAAAACCTTATAAATTTGAAACCCTAATTAACAACTAACCCTAAAAGCTGACGTCACCCCTAGGATATTTCATCTTGACACAACAATTTTTATATGTGAGCAACTGAATGATGTTTAATGCATTGATTTGATTCAAGGAGTGATTATATTCATTGGATGTTATATTGTTCTAGTATTTATTGATAAGTAGCATTATATTACCATTTTCATTATTGAAAACATTGACTTTGTCAATATTTACTGTTGTATTTGCTCATATATTGAATTTAGATAGTCACTGATTTATGAAGTATTAACCATTATTGCACGTACTAGTTTTGTTGTTGTCTTGTCTTGAAAGCATGTGCCTTCTCCTTGGTTATACTTTATTGGACTATCTCTTTGGGCGGTAATCTGTGAAAGGGGAAACTATCCTTAATCCTTCGAGCCTTTCCCTTTCAAACTCCAGGTTTCCAGGGACGTCTCCTTTGGGCCTAGCCTCCCTAAATAGAAAGGACCTCTCCATTGTGGTGACATTGGGTGGGGTAGGTCCCTGTTACGCCAGTTTGGCCTTCTACTTTATAGCCTTTGCTCCTAGCTACAAACTATGCGATAACAATCCCAATACCAAAATTCCCTGCAACTTTGGAGGTGTGAGCCTCTTTGATAAGTTATGTTCTTTCACCTTTAGGAACATAGAGCTTGTCTAGATTTTAGGGAAACACATCTTGGAGATGATAGTTAGCCTTATTTTCACCTTCCTTTCTCTTGGCACACCACCCATGAAATCCATAGAGATGCTCTCCTAAGGTTTGGTCGGTACAAAAAGGGGTTTGTATAAACCTTACATCTAATTACTGGTCTTGTTGGTACAACACAATATGCATCCTCCAATAAACCAAGCAATATCTTCTATCATTATAGGCCAATACACATACCTTTATAAGTTGGAACCTATCTTCTCAATGCCAAAATGCTCAACAACTTTGGAGGTGTGAGCCTCTTTGATAAGTTGCAATATTTCACCTTTAAGAACATAGAGCTTATCTAGCTTGTAGAGCAACCCATCATGAAGATGATAATCAACCTTATTGTTGGTGTCTAAATATGTCTTAAAAACAAACTTAGTTTAACATTAATTTATCAACCCGAAGATTCGTCTTTTATCTCAAGAATATCGACAAAGTTTATGCAGGTAGCCTAAAATCGTGTAGCTAAACCAAATCTAAGTTTATCAACAATTGAGTTCCTCAAACGTTCACCAGAGATTCTAAGAACTTAATTGGAATTGAAATCTGATTACTAAGATGCCGTGAAATGGAAAGGGACTAATTAATCTATTGAATTCACTTAACTAGAAAGCAGTAATTGAATCTAACTAAGGACTTGCAAAGTTAACTATCGGTTATGAATTCTGATTACTGAAAAGGAAATGACAAATTACTCTATCTGTGGAAATAAAGATCAATTATAATCTAATCAGAAGGGACAACTAATGTAACTTTGCTGAAAGGAACAACTATTGTAGCTGCAACCGAAAGGAACAACTATTGTAACTTTAACCGAAAGGAACAACAATCGTAAATCTAAGGGAAAGGAACAACGTGGATGAAAATGTGAGGAACTGTCATGCAATAACTTTGAAAATGGAAATCATAACAACAATCATTGATAACTAATTGAAATGTCTGTCTTCTATATGCAATCAATCATAAAATCATTAACACACTTGTGGATTTATCTTTGGCTATTGTAAAAGAAATTTGAATCACAAAAAGGAAATCAAACTTCGAACTGATACAATTACAGAACGAGACAGTAACTCCTTCGGACTGGGCCCTCGGTCTTCAAAAGTACTGCTACAAGAAACTCATAGCACGAAAATGGTAAAAACACTCAAAACTTTCATTGATTCCATGACTGGTAAAACATTTACAAAAACTATTGTGCATAATAGTTCTGAATCTAATTACTTGAATATGTTTTTTCTCTTGTTTTTCTGGATCTATTACCCTCTTATATATTACAATAGTTCAGGTACATCAAGCTATCCCGAGGATCGAAAGATCCTCAGGATTGCTTTACTATTATAAAATTACAATATAGAAAATGTATTATCTTCAAACTGCTTTGCGCTTAAAAAGTCTTCAGCCTTTAATAGCTTGCGCATAACCAAAATCTCTTTGGTTATCTTTGGCAGTTATTTGTCCAATTCTGTAACAAAATCAAACCATTCCAATTGTAAATTAGAATCTATTTAGTAAAAATTTAATAACAACCCTAAGAGACATATTAATCATATTCTTTCCGATCTATCCTTAACTATCTAAAGAATCAATCAAAATCATATCATAAACTGTGGGAAAAAGGAAGATATTTGTACTGTTTTCGTAACCCAACATACCCCCCATCTTACCTTCTTGCATGTCCTCATGCAAGCTAGAGTCTTTCATGTAAACCAATTATACTATAGGGAGGAAAGGTAGGTTCACCAGGTCTCCTGAAACCATGGCTTCTTTTGATTTCGTCAAAAGCGGCTTCCTGTCTCTTTTTATTAATTTGAAAATCCTTCTGATAAACTTCTTGAGGAAACTAGAGGAGAGGGGGGTTATACCTGCATCCCATCAAAGTAGGTCCTTCCTCCTAGAGTATTCTAGCATATATTTCTACTCTGAAGGTTGCTACAAATAAATTTCTATATCCAAAGGGCTCTCTACTTTTAGCCTCATCATAAGATACATCCCATCTTACCTTGGAGGCAACAAGAGATTCTTCCTTGAATTCTTCAAAATATGTGAGACCTAAGCGGATGACATGTAAATGGATAGGAGCCAATGAGTCCACAACCCCTACCCTTTTCATGAAGGTCTTGTGTCGCATGATGGCTGGGAAGGATTTTGGAGGCTCTCCTCTAATCCAAAGATCTAAACCAGTTTCTCTGTTCATGAACATTTTGTGGGACTTACCCCATCTGACCTAGTTCCTAGTAAAGGACAGGAATGCCTGAAATTGAATGTCCCCTATGAAGAGGCTAGGGTTGTCTTCTCTAACTTCATCCAAAATGATATTATGGAATATAATTCACACAGAAGGTATTGTACCTTCTCTTCATGGTCTATGAAACATGAAATAAATTATGGAACAATGGTAAAGGAAATGGGTTTACCTGCTCTGATGCCCTTTACACTAAAAAATAAATACCGTTCTAGCAAGAATAAAACATAATTAGTGGCAGGGGCTCTGCAATTGATGGCATCATAATAGACATCACAGATGTGTTTGATTTTCTCCAAAGCTTCTTCCAATTGGGTTTGCACCTTTTTGGTCTTCTCTTGGGCTATGGTAAGCATAGCATAAGTCTCACCCTTTGTTGCTGTCATATCCTTCAATTCTTTAACAACCCTTTGATATTCAGTTCTAGTTACCATTTCATGTTGGTGTTGGACCAATGCTTGTTGTGCTTGTGTAAGTTCTGCTTTCAGTCCATCGATGATGACACTCTGTGCCTGAGATTGAGATGTTTTATGTTCTTCCGTAACACTCATCTCCTCCCTGGATTGAATCAATGGTTGCTGGGCTTGTCCCAATTCTTCTTTCAGCTCATGAATGATGTCACCCTGTGCCCGAGACTGGGATGTTTGATATTCATTCATTTATTCTTTGGAGCAAATTAGTGCTTGCTGGTTCTATGCAAGCTATGTCTCCAGTCTATTCATGATAATACTCTGTTCCTAAAATTGCCCTGTTATCTTCAGTAATTCACCTATGTTTTGAGTCAGGGTTTGCTGGGACTGTAGTAGTTCTTCCTCTAGTCTCCTAATAATAGCATTTTGCTCAAAGAGTTGAGTTGTTTCCTCTAAAACCAGACTGCCTATCTATATCTCGGTATCAACCATCTCTTGTGTTTCTTCAGGAATTACATCTTCATCCTGAACTGTAGCTTCTTCTACCATTACTTCCTCAGGATCTATCTGTATTCCTACAGAAGTTGTACTAGATGCTTTATTAGGAAGAGGGTTTCTTCTTTGCATTCTACCCCTTTTGTTTTTCTTTCTCTTGTGGATCTTGTCTACTAGTTCCAATTGTTTCCTCAATTCCTTGATAATCTCTTTGAGCTTTCCCAATTTCTTATTTAATATCACAACCCTCTTAGCCTTCTTCTTCAACAATTTGTTTTCTTTCTTTAATTTCCTAATTTGTTTATGGATTTTGGTTGATTTATGTCTATGGGGGATCTCAAGGTCTTCTTCAATTAGGCCAGTAGAGGGTTGTCCCTCTATTTCTTCCAAGTGCTCTGGTTGTCCAAGAGGGTCTCCTGTTTCAAAAATAAATTCCTCCTATGCTGTGTCATCTGGAAAGGACATTTCAGTGTCAGGAAGGTCTTCAACAAGTTTTGAAGAGGAGCCTGGTTCTAGGTCTTTTTCCAAATTATTTCTACCTTTGTCAGTCAAGGTTCCTAATTTCCCCAAAACCCGAGCCATTTCTATATCATAACTCTTAAAAAAGTGTTTTGTCAGGTGCTTTGCTATAGGTTGGGTGTCTCCCTGATTATCTTTTTGTGCTGCTTTCCCTGCTTGGTCAATGTCTTGAACATTTTCCTGTAAAGGTTGTTCCATGACATTCTGAAGTTCTTCAGGGTGCTCTGTTGCATCCTTAACTACTTCTGTTGTTTCCTGAATTTGTTTGCTTCTTTTCCTTGTCCTAGGGGGGGATCTAAGAGAAACCATTGTTCTCTTTTTTCTTTTTGTTACTGCCTATATCTGTGAGGTCCGGGCCTCAGTAATTTGAGTAGGGTCTGCTTCAACTTCAGTTTGGGGAAATGGAGTTTTTCTTTGGGTGGTAGTCACCTGCTCCAGTTGTGGAGGTTCTGCTTCAATTTCGGTTGGAGGTGGTGAAATTTCTCTTTGGGTGGTAGTTGCCTGCTCCAGTTGAACAGGTTCTTCTTCAATTTTAGTTTGAGGTGGTGAAAGTTCTCTTTGGGTGGTGGTTGCCTCTTCCAATCTATTGGCCACAATAATTTGAACAAGTTCTGTTTCACTTTCAATCTAAGGTGGTAAAATTTCTCTTTGGGTGATGGTGGCCTGCTCCAGTTGTGGAGGTCTATTGGCCTCAATCAAATTCTCCCAAGTCATCTGAGTTTGACTCAGTGCTTTATCCACTATCAATTTAACTAGTTTGTGGTGGCTAATAACTATAACAGGATCTTTGGACTTTTGTGTCCTTAAAGTGACTTCATGTAATACAATATCTAGGAAGAAAGGAAGGTTAAGTACTAACCATTGCCTCAACACTGCCAACAATTTAAGATGGCATGGTCGAATTACATCGTACCATCCATCGCAGGTGATGTAGCGCTGAACTATCCTTGCCAATTCCTTCCACGGTTCACTGAGGGTATTGGGATTAAGTCCCTTGCCTTTTTTGTCCAATTCTTCCCCTGGTTCTGTGAAAGATTCCATGGCTTCCCTCAGCTTTGTGTATTTCCTTGTCCATTGAATACCTGGGTTAGAGAGGCCTGTGACATCTGCTATGATTTCCGAGGTAACTAGTATTCGTATACCCTGCATCGTGGAGATTTCTCCTTGCAAGTTTTGAAAGAATTCCAGTGGGACATTTTTGTTATCTCCTTGCAAGCGGTTGAAGTATTCGGTCCACCCTAGGTGGTGTAGGATTTCTCTTGCATGTTCTGTAACCCGGAGTAATGCCGGCTCTTTGCGCACACTTCTGCTACCCATATTTCTGTGAGAAATAAAGAACGACTATCGTCCCTGTTTACAAATTCGGTTAGACCAGCTGTGGAGAAACATATGCCAGAAATGGAAAATAGTAATAACAACGAATGTATAAAGACGTGGGTTTTGTATTTATTGCAATCATTACGACTAGTCGAAAAGTGTGTTGAGCATCCCCCTCATTAATGTAGAGGTCGTCCTTGACTGTCAGTGTAGGCGAAAGCAATGAGTGTGGTTATTTCAGGTGAGAGGTAATGATTGCATTACCGCCATCAATAGGGCTAATCATATATAATTTTCAAAAAGTCACATGCCACCAAAAATCATTTAAACAATACTTGTGTGATGTGTGGAATTTATAAAGTTATTACACCTATGTGAAAAAAAATGATTTATGAAGAAATCAATCGAAAATAAGTTAAATTTGTTCATTTTTTTTAATAATCCACATAACATAATATTGTTACTTTTCCCGGTGATTGAGTATAACTGATATGATAGCCTCATTTTTGAGTAAAGGAGATCTAGAGACACACAAAAACTTGGTAATTTGAGGTAATCTTCCGTACCATAGGCAGATCCACTGCTGCAGGCAGGGTTGCCTTTAACCCTTAGATGAGCCTTTATCCTTAATACACATGCGAATCATTTTTTTCAAAAAGACCATTATCCTGGTTTGGTAGCCAGATGATGATAATGCCACTCACTAGATTATAACTTAAGTGAACAAGCCAGCTCGTGATGAGACCTCTTGTCCTTTGATGAAGGAATATGTCAAAGGCCATTGCCCTGGTGTAGTATCCATAGTGGGAATGTCACTTAGGTTAGTATCCTATGATCGTGGTAGGTTGGCTCGTGATGAGACCCCCTGTCCTTTATGAAAAAGGCTTTTGTTGTATATTTTTATTTATTTGTATTTTCTCTTAATATTTGAATTGTCTTTTCCCGAAAAAAGACCATTATCCTGGTTTGGTGGCCAGATGATGATAATGCCACTCACTAGATTATAACTTAAGTGAACAAGGCAACTTGTGATGAGACCTCTTGTCCTTTGACAAAAGAAGATGTCAAAGGCCATTACCCTGGTGTGGTGGCCATAATGGGAATGTCACTTAGGTTAGTATCCTATGATCGTGGTAGGTTGGCTCGTGATGAGACCCCCCGTTCTTTATGGGAAAATGTTATTATATATATCTATATATTATTTTTTTTTATTTTTTTTTTAAGGAAGGCTCATCTACTCCTTAAGAGTAAGGGATGGTATAAGGAAGTGTAAAGATTCCAAGTAAAAGTGTGCTGAAGACCTCTTATAATATAGAGGCGGAATATCATTCAGGTATATTTGTATATATAAGGGAAAGAAACAACTTATGGTGGTGATTGATTATGAACAAGGTTTAATATATTTCAGAGAGATTATTCCATGATTTTTTTTATTTTTTTATTTTTTATTTTTTATTTTTTAATAATTTTGATAAGGTGTGAGGGACCATCCACAAAATAATGACATATCGTTATAATGACAATTGGAAACAATGCTGGTGAAAATTAATTGATGAAAGGTGCACTTCTGGAAGAATGACTAGCGTTTAAATGGTAAAGAAGGGAACTGCAATCATGCGAAAAGGGACAGTAGTTGTTTTGTTCCGAAAAGGAACAACAGGTGCGCGAAAAGGGAACAACAGTTGTTTCGTTCAAAAAAATAAAGGAACAATAGTTGCGCGAGAAGTAACAGTAGTTGCACGAAAAGGAATGGCAGTTGTTCCGTTCAAAAGAAGGAACAGTTGGCGTGCGAGAAGGAACAATAATTGCACGAAAAGGAATGGCAAATGTTCCATTCAAAAAAGGGAACAACAGGCGCGCGAGAAGGAACAACAGTTGCGCGAAAAAGAGCAATAGTTGTTCTGTTCAAAAAAGGGAACAACAGGCACGCGAGAAGGAATAGTAATTGCCATGAACATGTAAAAGACATAGTCCGTGTAATAAAACAAAACAAGAGTATGGAACAGAAGACAGTGCTAATTGTAGTTATCTGTCCCGATTCTTGTTTTCCTAGATAACTTTTTATAAAACAAACGAAAAAAAAAAAAACTAAGCACACAGTTGGAAAACTATGTACAATATGTACAATATAAACATAATGCATCATTTATGGAGTTGGGGTGGCTGGGTTACCTTCCCAGCCAGCCAAAATCTGCACCGTAGGGTCTTTACTTACTTCTTGATAGAAAGAATATTTTGAAGGTGGCTGGTGGTAAAGTCGTAGTCAGTGTCCATTGACCAGAAAGGGTGATCCAGACCCATCAATGGTGCTCAAGGTATCTATGCCATTATCTTGGACTTCATTAATTTCATACGGCCCTAGCCATCATGTCTGTAATTTTCCAGGAAAGTCCTGAAATCTGGAATCATAGAGGAGTGCCCAGTCGCCTTTCTTGATTGATTTCTTCTTGATATGCTTGTCATGCCAGGTTTCTCTCTGTCGCTAGATAACAACTGGGCGCTCCACAACAGACAAGCATGCTTCATCCAATTCGTTGAGTCACTGAAGGCGTTGTTTATGTGCTTCTATTAGATTTAGTCCATTTTCCTGAGCCATTCTTAGGGTCTTGATCTCGAATTCTATTGGGAAGATGGGTTCTTTACCATAGACTAGATGATAAGGAGAGTAGCTAGTGGTGTTACTCCAGGTTGTATGATAATCCCATAAGGAATTTGGGAGCTTGGTAGCCCAATTCTGTCGGTTTGTTGAGACAATCTTCGTCAGAATTTCCTCTAGGACCTTATTGGTGCTTTCTACCTGCCCATTTTCTTGTGGGTGGTAGGGAGAAGTAACTATGTGATTGATGTGGTAGTTGTCCAGGGTAGTGGTGATTCTATGACCTGTAAATTGTGACCCTCCATCAATGATTATTTCTCTGGGTAGTCCATACCGTACAAACAATTTGAAAATGAATTTGATGACTACTTCTGTTGCATTTGGTAAAGCTTCTGCCTCTACCCATTTGGTCATGTAATCCATTGCAATGAGAATATAGGAATTTTGATTTGACTTTGGATTAAAGGGGTCAATGAAGTCCAGCCCCCATCTTTCAAATGGTTCTACAACTAGTTGTGTTTTCAAGGTCATTTCATCAGCCTGACCTGGTTTCCCCATCCGCTGGTAGCTGTCGCATGTCTGGACATATTTCTTAGCATCCATGAATATTGAGAGCCAATAATAGCCCATTTGTAATATTTTGTGTCCAGTCCTGTAGTCTGCAAAATGCCCCCCACAGGGCTCGTCATGTCCTGCTTTCAGTATGTCATAGATTTCTTCCTCTCGTACACATCACCGGATCTGGAGATCAGCTCCTGTGTGGAAAATATATCCACTGATTCAAGTGAATCGTGCACTACGCTAGATGATAAGTCGTCTTTCCTTTGATGATAAATGTGTCGGTAATCTTCCCGCTGTTAGATAGTTTTCTACATCAACGTACGAAGGTGGTTTTGTTTCAACAACAAATAGATGCTCATCTGGGAATTGATCCTTAGTTGTTAATGAGTCATCTGTTTTTTGGAATCGAGACAGGAAGTCTGTGACAAGATTTTCTCTCCCAAGTCGATCTTTGATGGTGATATCAAATTCCTACAATAATAAAAACCATCGAGTGACCCGTCCATTAGTAATTGGTTTATTAGCTAGATATCTAATGGAAGAATGATTAGTATACAGGATAACTGGATATCCTGTTATATAATGACGAAATTTATTGATGGCATGTATAACAGCTAAGAACTCTTTCTCTATTACTGTATAATTAAGTTCGGTTGGAGTTAGATTCTTGCTAATAAAATAAATGACGTAGGGTTTCTTTTCTTCTTCCTGCCCCAGAACAAAACCTATGGCAATGTTTGAGGCATCAGTGGAGATTTGAAATGGTATTTTCCAATTAGGTCCTCTCAACACTGGCACTGTTGAGATCAGTTTCTTGTGTCCTGCCTAAAGCCACATCGCATTTGTCAGACCATTGGAATTCTACATTTCCCATCAAAGCATGTAAAGGCGCAATAGTTTTTGAAAAATTTGGCATAAATCTGCGATAGTATCCTAAAGCACCAAGAAAACTACGTACCTCAGTTTGTGTGTGTGGAGTAGGTAGATTAAGAATTACCTCAATTTTTGCTAGATGTACTCTAATTCCATCTGCAGAAATGTAATGCCTTAATACCACACCTTCTGTCCTCATCATGTGACATTTTTTGTGGCTTAAGCATAACCTGGTAGCGATGCACCATTCTAATACCTTATCCAGATTAGTCAAGGCTTGATTGAAATCATCACCATACGGAGTAAAATCATCCATGTATACTTCAATTCCTTTGCTAATCAGATCACTGAATATGCTCAGAATGGCCCTTTGTAATGTAGCTGGAGCATTATAGAGTTTGAAGGGCAATACTTTGCAGGAAAAGGTACCCCAGGGACATGTGAATGTCATTTTATCTTGATCTTCTGGGGTAATCTGGATCTGATTGTAGCTGCTAGAACCATCTAGGAAAGAGAATAATTTCTTCCCTGCTAAGGTATCCAGGACCTGATCGATGAAAGGTAATGGAAAATGATCTTTTTGAGTAGCTTTGTTTAGTTCCCTGTAATCAACGCAGATTCACCACTTCCCATTTTTCTTTGGGACGATGACTAATGGGGAAACCCATCGACTATCTAAGATAGGGTATATAAAATATGCGTCCAACAACTTTTGTAGCTCTTCTTTAATAATATCTCTGAGGTGGGGGTTCAGTCTTCTTTGCGGTTTTCGGATAGGTCGAGAGTCTTTCTCAATATAAATGTGGTGTGTGCAGAGTTGTGGATCAATACCTTTCATATCAGAGTACTCCCAGGAAAAAGCTTGCTGGTATTTATAGAGAGTTTGGATTAGCTTTTGTTGTTGTTTCTCTTCTGGGTTGGCATTAATGTTCAGAGACTTCCATGATGCGATCTCAACGGATTTGTTGTTGGGAACAACGGTAGTCGAAATTTGTTGTTCCATTAGATCTTCTAGTGGGTCTCCTTGTGCTTCACAGTCTATAACAACTTGTAGCATCTGGCATGTTGGGTTACTTACAATGGTTGGGTTGTTAATAAACCCACTGATTACATCATATTCTAGCTGATTTTTGTGCTTGAGGGCTTCTTCCATTGTTAGTGGGGCACGCAGATCCTTCTCAGGATATCATGGTGGTGGCAATTGTGGGTGTACAATCATTGGACTAGGTTTGGATGGAAGATATAAGATGAGATTCCTTGTAACTCCCCCTCTAGAAATTGTCATTGTACCCGATCGATAGCCTATGTACGCATCAACTATCGCGACCCATGGTCTTCCCAATATCAATGGATGCCCTTCAAGTCCACTTTTTGGGTTGATGATGAGAAAATCTGTGGGATATTCCCAAGAATCAACTGAAATGGCACCATCGATCGACCAATTGCAACATAATCGGGGTTGGGTCGAAAGAGTGAAGACCCAGGGCATTGGAGGTTTCCATAGTTAGAATATTGATGGCCACCCCCAAATCAACTAGGGTATTTGGAAAGAAACAACCCTGAATCTGCACTGTTACTATGGGGTTCCCCGGATTTGCATATTTAACTGGTGTTTCTCTACCCAAAATTAGATCGGATAAGGCTCCCACTACATGAACTGTTGATGATGAATTTTTTATTTTTCTGATGGGCTTCCTCCCACATAGCTCCTTGATTGTCTTTGCATAGATCGATATGTCTTGCAGGGGTTGCAGAAGTGGAATTTTGATGTATAAATTTTTGAGTTCCCCTACAATGTTGAAGTCAGGATAGACGGTGGGTTTCGCTATCATCAGTCTTTCGGGGGACGAAGGGGAGGGAATTGCATCCTTATTAGAGTATTGTGATTCGAATGTGTTTCTCCCTTGCCTGATTTCTTCTATTATTACCACAGTCAAGGGTGTTATTGCTAGTTGTTTTTCATTCCCTTGTTCTTGGGGAACATCATTTTTTCGGGAGAGATGATGTGCCCCGATCTTAAACAAAGTTCGTTGCACCCTACTGAATTGATTTCCCCTTCTCCACTTTCCATAATTTGGACGAGATGAGCTGGTTTGTTATTGGGATTCGGGTGGGGTTGGACAAGTAATTGAGGGTGCAATTGTGATTGGGGCAATGGGAGTGGAGTTTGTAACAGAGGTTGGGTTTTAGAGGTCATCCCCATAGGTTGGTTATTCATCCCCATGGGGTGTTGCCAGCTCTGGTTCCAATTTGGGTTTTGGGCAGTCAAGTTAGGCCATTGTGGAGGGTAGGTATTATTCGAATTTTTCCAGGATGAGGTGGTGTATTGTGAATTTGGCCAATTGGAACTTGTAGTTGGTTGATTTTTCCAGTTGGGGTTTGTGGCAGGCTGGTTTTTCCAAGTGGGGATTGCAGGTGGGTATTGTTAGGGCCACCAGTTCTGATTAGTAAATGGTTGGCCCTGCCATGTGCTGCCAACATTCTGCTATTGATTATACTGTCCAGGATTCTGCTGTTGATTGTACTGTCTAGGAAAGAAAGAGGAAGAGTCATGAAATGTATTTTGAGGCTGGGACTGCCACTGATGGCACTGAGCCAATAGATATAATGGTTCTGTTTCTTCTTCTGCCTCTTTGAATACAACTTTCAATCCGGGGAGTGATGGGCAGTCTTCTGTGTAATGATCCTTGGCGCAAATAACACAGACCCGAACTATATCCAAGGGGCATTCTCTTGGACCGTGCTTCTTTTTGCACCTGTGGAAAAATATAGCCAAGGTTTGTTTTGCCTCTACGTTTTTCTGTTTGGCCTGCAATACATCCAATTGTGTAGTCAGAGTGCTCAACATATCTGTTTTAATGTTTTCTAGGAGATTACCGACTTCATCTCGTGTGACACCCCCACTGGAGATATTGTTATTTCTTGTGAGGGACATTCGCATTTCTGACCTGGTCCGTGTACTTCCTTGTGAGCACCTGATACACAATAAACCAATATCTTCATAAGTTTCCTGATAAACGTCACCTTTCCCCATTAGATTCAATGTTTATACCCATTCATCTTTCATGCCTTTGATCAAAGTTGCTTTAAGTACTGGACCTGGTAATGTACCATAGGGTGATCTTTGCAAATTATACTGAAATCTTTCGACATATTCTTCTAGTGATTCATTTTCTTTCACGGTCATTTGAAAGATATCATCTTTTAGGTCTCTGGTTCTACAATAATCCTGATATTTTAACAAGAAGGTTTATTTCATCTGGTCCCATGAATTGATGGTTCCACCTCCCAATCCCATGAACCAGTGTAGGGCTGCTCCCTTGAAGGTAGAGGGGAATAGTTTTAATTTTTGGGGTTCAGAGGTGTAGTCATACCCTCTACATAGGACATCAAATTCAAATAGGAATGCATCCGGGTCTTCTGAAATCAATCCATGGAAGGTTAGCAGGTTTTGTAAGGGAATTTCTTTCATGGGGGCATTGGCAACTGGATCAACTATTAGATACTCCAACGTGGAGGTCTGGGGTTGTTGTTGATTTGCTTATGCCATTTGTTTGAAGATGTGCCAAAAATTTTCAGGAGGTTCTTGATCTGAGTATTCTATTTGAAATTGTTGATTATTTGGTCTTCCTAGGGTTTTGACTGCACTCCCTTTATCTGGGATTTCAGATATGCCTCCTTCTTTCGCATGAGACTTAGGATTAGGTAGTGGTGGTGGGTATGCCTTGGCAACCCCACTAGTTTCTTCTATTCCCTCCTCCAGATTATTAGAGCTTCCCTCTTCTAAGGGGTTGAGCGGTGGAGGATCTGTATTTTGAAAACTTTGCTCAGTCCCTTCAGATTTGCTATGAATCTCAACATGGGTCGTAGTTGGTGAAACTGTTGCCTGAGGGATTCGGGTGGGTCCTTTCCTAGGTCCAATTGAAGCTTGAGATTCACCCTTTTTGATGATTTCGTCTATGAAAGTGCTTCTTCTAGGGATCACCGAACCCTAGGTTTTGGTATTTTTTGGTGGGGGTTTCGGTTTTTCAAGATCCTTTTTTCTAGTCACACACACTTCACACAATAATAAAATAAATTTCAACAAAAGAAAGCACCTACAAGCCTCTTAAGTGTCAACTGGAGGTAAGCGTTGGCATAAGCATTTTACTTATTACCTGCGTAGGTTCTTACCTTTCGTCTTTAATAACTGGTCCTCTAGAGACACAACCTATGCTACCTTTGACACTCTCCCCGACAACGACGCCAAAATTTTGGTGTCTAAAGATGTCTTTAAAAAAACCTTAGTTTAACATTAATTTATCAACCTAGAGATTCATCTTTTATCTCAAGAATATCGACAAAGTTTATGCAGGTAGCCTAAAATCGTGTAGCTAAACCAAATCTGAGTTTATCAACAATCGAGTTCCTCAAACGTTCACCAGATATTCTAAGAACTTAACTGGAATTGAAATCTGATTACTAAGATGCAATGAAATGGAAAGGGACTAATTAATCTATTGAATTCACTTAACTAGAAAGCAGTAATTGAATCTAACTAAGGACTTGCAAAGTTAACTATCAATTATGAATTCTGATTACTAGAAAGGAAATGAAGAATTACTCTATCTGTAGAAAGAAACAACAATTAAAATCTAATCGAAAGGGACAACCAATGTAACTTTACTGAAAGGAATAACTATTGTAGCTGCAATCGAAAGGAACAACTATTGTAACTTTAACCGAAAGGAACAACAATCGCAAATCTAAGGGAAAGGAGCAACGCGGATGAAAATGTGAGGAACTGTCAAGCAATAACTTCAGAAATGGAAATCATAATAGCAATCATTGATAACTAATCGAAATGTCTGTCTTCTATACGCAATCAATCATAAAATGTTAACACACTTGTGCATTTATCTTTGGCTATTGTAAAAGAAATCCGAATCATAAAAAGGAAATCAAACTTCGAAATGATACAATTACAGAACGAAACAATAACTCCTTCAGACTGGGCCCTCGGTCTTCAGAAGTACCGCTACAAGAAACTCAGAGCACGGAAATGGTAAAAACACTCAAAAATTTCATTAATCCCATGACTGGTAAAACATTTACAAAAACTGTTGTGCAGAACAGTTCTGAATCTAATTACTTGAATGCGTTTTTTTCTCTTGTTTTTCTGGATCTATTATCCTCTTATATATTACAATAGTTCGGGTACATCAAGCTATCCTGAGGATCTTTCGATCCTCAGGATTGCTTTACTATTATAAAATTACAATATAGAAACTGTATTATCTTCAAACTGCTTTGCGCCTAAAAAGTCTTCAGCCTTTAATAGCTTGCACATAACCAAAATCTCTTTGGTTATCTTTGGCAGTTATTTGAACAATTCTGTAACAAAATCAAACCATTCCAATCGTAAATTAGAATCTATTTAGTAAAACTTTAATAACAACCATAAGAGACATATTAATCATATTCTTTCCTATCTATCCTTAACTATCTAAAGAATCAATCAAAATCATATCATAAACTGTGGGAAAAAGGAAGATATTTGTACCTTTTTCATAACCCAACACTTATTATTCCCTTCTTCTACATAATCATGGTACTATAATTGTTGAAACACCTTTTTAAAGTCTTCATATTCTATGTATGCATCTTTGTATGCATCATGGGTGAAAGGTTCCATGTGCATAAGAGTTCCCAAAGATGTGATCTTGGATGTGGGTGGCTTAAAAGCATGTTTTCCAACTTATTAGTGCTTCCCTTCTTATATTTGATGATTAAATGAAATTGTTGTAAAAACCCCATCCACTTGTAGTGTTTTGAATCACAAGCAAGGAAGTCCTTTCATAATGGTTGTTCATCCTAATCCCTATTACGTGTAAGGAATATCCACAGACCCAACTACTATCACCAATTGTAAAAATTTTCTTGATGGGTTCATTTAATTGAGTGGGACAACTCTACTTGATTGTTTGATGCTTGTAGAAAGCGGAAATCCAGGGGAAACTTTGCACTATTTCTGATATATGAGTAAAATAGTCATTTTCCCACTGAATTCGAGGTTGAAATAGATGAGGTATGGTTGGATCTACCCATAGGTGGGCTAGTTGGGATATTGCATTGGTTTGTTGAAGTTTACTTTGGTCCTACAAACATTGTAGTGGTCGATGATCAATGTGGATGATGGTTACCTTACCCATTAGATAGTTCTTCCACTTCTTAACAACTTGAACCAAAACATAGAGTTCCTTTTCATATGTAGGATAGTTCAAGACTCCATCATGAAACATTTCAAAATGATAGCCTATTGGCTTACCTCCCTACATCAAGATCGCTCCCATAGAATATCCACTTGCATCTATATCCACTTCAAAAGGCTTGTACAAATTAAGGAATTAAAAAATTGATGCTTGACTAATCTTTCATTTTAGCTCATTGAAATATTTTTATTGATTTTTACCCCACTCAAAACTTTTACTTCTATTTGTTATGGCATGGAGTGGTGCAACCACAATTGAAAAATATGTCATAAACTTCCATAGATATTGTGTTCCCCCAATGAAGCTCCTAACTTTAGTGAAATTGGTAGTATTTGACCCCTTGAAAATGGCCTCCATCTTGGTGGGATCTATCTTGATTTCCCCTCCACCAATCACATACCCTAGATACACCAATGGTTGTTTAGAAAATTCACATTTATCAAGATTTTCCAATAGTTGATGCTTTTTAAGTGTTTCTAACACTTGCAAGAGATGTGAGATATACTCTTTCTAGGTAGAGCTATAAACCAATATATCATCTAAGTACACTATTATAAATGAATCTAGAAAAGGACACAATACATTATTAATCAAACACATATATGCCATTGGTGCATTAATGACATAAACCAAAAGGGATTACTAGCCATTCATATAGACTTTACCTTATCTTGAAAGTGGTTGTTAAGACCCTTGGGCCCCTATGTTAAGGCCCTAATACACATTCATTATTATTGTATTTGTTATATTAGTAGATCAGCTAGACCTTTTCATTTTACAATTTCATTATAATTGTACCCTTTGTCTCCTACACACACACACACACACA
>JZKD02S1633112.1:20517-31551 GCA_000966675.3 Picea glauca
AGAGGGGAATAGTTTTAATTTTTGGGGTTCAGAGGTGTAGTCATACCCTCTACATAGGACATCAAATTCAAATAGGAATGCATCCGGGTCTTCTGAAATCAATCCATGGAAGGTTAGCAGGTTTTGTAAGGGAATTTCTTTCATGGGGGCATTGGCAACTGGATCAACTATTAGATACTCCAACGTGGAGGTCTGGGGTTGTTGTTGATTTGCTTATGCCATTTGTTTGAAGATGTGCCAAAAATTTTCAGGAGGTTCTTGATCTGAGTATTCTATTTGAAATTGTTGATTATTTGGTCTTCCTAGGGTTTTGACTGCACTCCCTTTATCTGGGATTTCAGATATGCCTCCTTCTTTCGCATGAGACTTAGGATTAGGTAGTGGTGGTGGGTATGCCTTGGCAACCCCACTAGTTTCTTCTATTCCCTCCTCCAGATTATTAGAGCTTCCCTCTTCTAAGGGGTTGAGCGGTGGAGGATCTGTATTTTGAAAACTTTGCTCAGTCCCTTCAGATTTGCTATGAATCTCAACATGGGTCGTAGTTGGTGAAACTGTTGCCTGAGGGATTCGGGTGGGTCCTTTCCTAGGTCCAATTGAAGCTTGAGATTCACCCTTTTTGATGATTTCGTCTATGAAAGTGCTTCTTCTAGGGATCACCGAACCCTAGGTTTTGGTATTTTTTGGTGGGGGTTTCGGTTTTTCAAGATCCTTTTTTCTAGTCACACACACTTCACACAATAATAAAATAAATTTCAACAAAAGAAAGCACCTACAAGCCTCTTAAGTGTCAACTGGAGGTAAGCGTTGGCATAAGCATTTTACTTATTACCTGCGTAGGTTCTTACCTTTCGTCTTTAATAACTGGTCCTCTAGAGACACAACCTATGCTACCTTTGACACTCTCCCCGACAACGACGCCAAAATTTTGGTGTCTAAAGATGTCTTTAAAAAAACCTTAGTTTAACATTAATTTATCAACCTAGAGATTCATCTTTTATCTCAAGAATATCGACAAAGTTTATGCAGGTAGCCTAAAATCGTGTAGCTAAACCAAATCTGAGTTTATCAACAATCGAGTTCCTCAAACGTTCACCAGATATTCTAAGAACTTAACTGGAATTGAAATCTGATTACTAAGATGCAATGAAATGGAAAGGGACTAATTAATCTATTGAATTCACTTAACTAGAAAGCAGTAATTGAATCTAACTAAGGACTTGCAAAGTTAACTATCAATTATGAATTCTGATTACTAGAAAGGAAATGAAGAATTACTCTATCTGTAGAAAGAAACAACAATTAAAATCTAATCGAAAGGGACAACCAATGTAACTTTACTGAAAGGAATAACTATTGTAGCTGCAATCGAAAGGAACAACTATTGTAACTTTAACCGAAAGGAACAACAATCGCAAATCTAAGGGAAAGGAGCAACGCGGATGAAAATGTGAGGAACTGTCAAGCAATAACTTCAGAAATGGAAATCATAATAGCAATCATTGATAACTAATCGAAATGTCTGTCTTCTATACGCAATCAATCATAAAATGTTAACACACTTGTGCATTTATCTTTGGCTATTGTAAAAGAAATCCGAATCATAAAAAGGAAATCAAACTTCGAAATGATACAATTACAGAACGAAACAATAACTCCTTCAGACTGGGCCCTCGGTCTTCAGAAGTACCGCTACAAGAAACTCAGAGCACGGAAATGGTAAAAACACTCAAAAATTTCATTAATCCCATGACTGGTAAAACATTTACAAAAACTGTTGTGCAGAACAGTTCTGAATCTAATTACTTGAATGCGTTTTTTTCTCTTGTTTTTCTGGATCTATTATCCTCTTATATATTACAATAGTTCGGGTACATCAAGCTATCCTGAGGATCTTTCGATCCTCAGGATTGCTTTACTATTATAAAATTACAATATAGAAACTGTATTATCTTCAAACTGCTTTGCGCCTAAAAAGTCTTCAGCCTTTAATAGCTTGCACATAACCAAAATCTCTTTGGTTATCTTTGGCAGTTATTTGAACAATTCTGTAACAAAATCAAACCATTCCAATCGTAAATTAGAATCTATTTAGTAAAACTTTAATAACAACCATAAGAGACATATTAATCATATTCTTTCCTATCTATCCTTAACTATCTAAAGAATCAATCAAAATCATATCATAAACTGTGGGAAAAAGGAAGATATTTGTACCTTTTTCATAACCCAACACTTATTATTCCCTTCTTCTACATAATCATGGTACTATAATTGTTGAAACACCTTTTTAAAGTCTTCATATTCTATGTATGCATCTTTGTATGCATCATGGGTGAAAGGTTCCATGTGCATAAGAGTTCCCAAAGATGTGATCTTGGATGTGGGTGGCTTAAAAGCATGTTTTCCAACTTATTAGTGCTTCCCTTCTTATATTTGATGATTAAATGAAATTGTTGTAAAAACCCCATCCACTTGTAGTGTTTTGAATCACAAGCAAGGAATTCCTTTCATAATGGTTGTTCATCCTAATCCCTATTACGTGTAAGGAATATCCACAGACCCAACTACTATCACCAATTGTAAAAATTTTCTTGATGGGTTCATTTAATTGAGTGGGACAACTCTACTTGATTGTTTGATGCTTGTAGAAAGCGGAAATCCAGGGGAAACTTTGCACTATTTCTGATATATGAGTAAAATAGTCATTTTCCCACTGAATTCGAGGTTGAAATAGATGAGGTATGGTTGGATCTACCCATAGGTGGGCTAGTTGGGATATTGCATTGGTTTGTTGAAGTTTACTTTGGTCCTACAAACATTGTAGTGGTCGATGATCAATGTGGATGATGGTTACCTTACCCATTAGATAGTTCTTCCACTTCTTAACAACTTGAACCAAAACATAGAGTTCCTTTTCATATGTAGGATAGTTCAAGACTCCATCATGAAACATTTCAAAATGATAGCCTATTGGCTTACCTCCCTACATCAAGATCGCTCCCATAGAATATCCACTTGCATCTATATCCACTTCAAAAGGCTTGTACAAATTAAGGAATTAAAAAATTGATGCTTGACTAATCTTTCATTTTAGCTCATTGAAATATTTTTATTGATTTTTACCCCACTCAAAACTTTTACTTCTATTTGTTATGGCATGGAGTGGTGCAACCACAATTGAAAAATATGTCATAAACTTCCATAGATATTGTGTTCCCCCAATGAAGCTCCTAACTTTAGTGAAATTGGTAGTATTTGACCCCTTGAAAATGGCCTCCATCTTGGTGGGATCTATCTTGATTTCCCCTCCACCAATCACATACCCTAGATACACCAATGGTTGTTTAGAAAATTCACATTTATCAAGATTTTCCAATAGTTGATGCTTTTTAAGTGTTTCTAACACTTGCAAGAGATGTGAGATATACTCTTTCTAGGTAGAGCTATAAACCAATATATCATCTAAGTACACTATTATAAATGAATCTAGAAAAGGACACAATACATTATTAATCAAACACATATATGCCATTGGTGCATTAATGACATAAACCAAAAGGGATTACTAGCCATTCATATAGACTTTACCTTATCTTGAAAGTGGTTGTTAAGACCCTTGGGCCCCTATGTTAAGGCCCTAATACACATTCATTATTATTGTATTTGTTATATTAGTAGATCAGCTAGACCTTTTCATTTTACAATTTCATTATAATTGTACCCTTTGTCTCCTACACACACACACACACACACATGAGACTTAGTCTTAGGATCATCATATATTGTCTTGTGAATTGAATATACTTTAAAACAAGTTTCCCCCCTCGAAGTGGACAATATTCATTGAATTTTTATCTTTTTCAAGACACTTGGTTCATAACATTTGGTATCACAACATCGATCCCGTAACATCCTTGCTATAATCCCTAGTTTAATTAATGCTTAATGTAGATATAATGTGTGGCTATGGCCAAGCGATGTATATGAAAATTGTATTTATAAGTTTAATAATAAAATGTGATTCCAACTGCTAAGGGGATATGGACAAACATGGGGGTTGAATTAATCCACAAGAGAGGGAAGGGTCTAATAGAGGGGTCCAAGGGGGAATTACCCATGTCTATTAATTCAACCCACTTCCTAAAATTAATATTGATATATGAAACTTCTATTTTGTTGTTGAGTGTTCCCAAAGCTAATCATTAAATGCGGGTAAGATGGTCGGTGTGAAAAGACACACCCCATAGTTATTGGGAGCATGGTGGTTGAGCACAATCAACTTGGGGAAGTGTGTAAGTTAAACAAGCAAGCAAAGAGAGGAAAATTCACATGGGAAGTTACAATAGTTTTAGACAGTCAATGTTTGGGCATGAACAACAAACAAAGAGTAGAAAATAAGAACTTGGAGTTGGAGTAACCATGGAGGGTGAATTATGGAGCATGCTGGAGCTATTTTTGAGTGTTTTAGAGCAAAAGACTAAAGATATAGGTTGTCAGGCCTGAAGAGTGAATTCCTGTGTGAGTTCTATTGTAACAATAAGTGTTTGCTATTATTTGCTGGTAGTTTTCTTGGCAGTGAATTCCCTTGAGTTCCAAACAAAGAGATTCCTAGTTACATGTGCCATAGAGACCCTGAAAGGGATACTTGAGGAACTAAGATCAGTGAAGGGGTACATTTCTTGGGTTGGGAAGGTCAAGAGGAAGAGGGTTATTGGAAAATTGAGATATATGTAGGAGAATACCAGTGGGTTGTGGGATTTTATGAGTTGTGAGTGGACAGTTAGAGGCCACTCTCTTTTGTGGATTGCTAGCCCTAGATCGGGGGTGACTTGTTGTTGATATTTGGAACAACAAGTATGGTTGGGTGGAACGTCCGTCCCAAGTAGTTGGTTGCACAACTAAATTAAAATATAAGTGTTTTATCCGTTTATGTAATTTATTCATGAGTTAAAATGTTGTGTATTGTCTTTGTGTTTAACAAATATTATATGTTGTTGTGTTGAGTTATTTAAGACGCATTCATGACATTTTTTTAGCATGTTGTAGATGTATTTAAGTAATGGTAATAGATATTAGATGCATTTGATAACTTATAAGGTTTTTGAAGTTTGTCAAGTTCTAGAATATCGCCGACCAAGCGATCCAGGTGGATATCGGTGGCCACCCACCTTTTCCAACTGGCTCAAAACAACTTTCTGACAATTTTGGCAATTTACTATTTTTAGCAGGTTTTAACTTCCGGGGCCATTTTGAGGGCCTAAATGAAGGTTTTTAGAGATCAAGGTTCTAAATGATATCCAAAGGAATAATTGAGCCCCCAAAATGAATCTCCTCGACAATACCTTTCCAACGAGCTATCATACGCCTAAAACAAAGATCGTATGCAAAAGTTACGACCCCGGGAAGTTGATGTACTAACTTACCCAAACAGAGCCCACATGACTTTTGGCGCTTCATCTCTTGGGGTTAGGTTTTTGGATGTCTAGGAATTTTGGCATTCCCGTTTATTGTAAAAATTCCTTCAGAGCCTCACTGTAATCATATTCTTGCGAATGCGAGTAGCCGTCACTTCTCTTCTCAGAGATCAGCTGCCACCATTTTAGCGAGTCTTTCACTCTCTATTTTTACAGTCTCTATACATTTATTTCATTAATAGAAATCGTGTATTACTGTATATCTGTGTTTATGGTTGCATCTCTGATACATTCTATTATATTATTGAATATATGTGATATCTCTGTGCATTTCTTTATTATATCTCCGATCTCATTTCGTGCCGAAAATAATCTGGATCAGTGGTATCACAGCAGGCTGCTCTTGATCGTTTTTTCAGTGCATGTCCCTGACGAGGCCCGAGTATAACAAGTTGGGTATTGAGCTTGTCTCTCTTGAAGAAAATTGCTCTCGCACACCCAAGAAACCCTTAATGGCGGAAGAAAAGAAAAACGACAGAGTAGACGATCCTATCAATCTGTTGCTTGAGCAAGCTCTCACGCGACAAAGGGACGAAATGATGGAGAATTTTTCCCACATCCTTCAACGCCTACCGATAACAGTAGGTGAATATTCATCAAGTGACCACTTTGGAGGCACCTCGCCTTTCAAGGTACAAGTTAATTTTGATATTCTTGTATTTGAAGGACAGATAGATGCAAAAGCCCTAGAAAAATGGTTAACTCTGCTAGAAGGTTATTTCTTTGTTCACAATTTTTCCGACAAATAAAAGATCACCTTCGCACTCCTTAAAGCTCTCCCTCATGTCAAACATTGGTGGGAAACATACTGGGAGAAAATTTCCACATAGGAGTATGTGATATGTTATCCTCGATCTCTAGGGATAACTAGGAGATCATGTCTCGAGGCCCACAGGTCCTAGACATGGAATACCGAGAGTAGGATTGACCTGAGCATGGCCCTGGAGGACCCATCCTTCTTCTTCTTCGCCAGACTTGTCCTGTTAGCAGCAACAACTTCCATCACCATCAACTTGGACTTGCATCAGAGAGGACTCTTGCTCCATGAGGTAATTGGTCCAAGGTATCATGGTATGTGTCATGTTTGATCATTATAACCTTCTTATATATGCATCAGGTTCCTTACATTTATGATAACTGCTTGGATCTTACACTAATCCACTTGACCATTGTTGGGGGGATTAATGGGGTGACCTAGCAAGCTTGTATTCATGGTTTTTGGTTAGCCACCAAGGGGGATTGCAGAGCCATCGTCCGCTCCCACCATTATATCATTTTACATCTTACCTCCCATACATCCATCCCATTCCCCTAGTCCGACCATTAGGATGACCTTTGAGGGTTACACTTTGTCCTTTGGGAAGAAGGGGCTAAAGGCCCAGGGGGTAAAAGCAGCTGGTAAAAGATAAAATCCATAGGAAATGAAACCTAGAGATGCTTCGCCCAAGGATCCCCGAGAAGGCAATAAAAGGCCTCTCGATAAGAAACAAAAGGGACCCTAAGAAAAATAACAAAAAAAACAAGATCTAACCAAGAGGATGGGAGGTCTCATCATGAGTCGACCCATTATGTTCATAGGTATCTAGTAGTATGACATTACCATTATTTGGTCACCACGCCAGGGAAATGACCTTTGGTTGCATGGCCAAGGGAAAGGGGGTCTCATCACGAGCCAGCCTTATCATTTCTGCGAAAATACCAATGGGTAACACTGTCAGATCTGGTCACCACGCCAAGGCAGTGTCCTTTGGTCAGACCTTGAAGTAAAAAGAAAGAAAAGCAATAAATAAAAATAAAGGCAATAAAAGGGACTTGGAAAAAATGCATCCATGACGGGTACAACTCACCTCCTACAAAGGCACCCACGGACAACACCTACCCTTGGTCTTACTATGATTGGACATCCCTAGACCATATCACTTCATGAACATGGCTTGAATGATCCTCTGTGGAAACTTTCCTTTTCTTGTGGATGATGGCCCAATAGGTTATTCTGTTTGTTTCTTCAACTTTATATAGTAGATATGTGTAATGTCTTTGAGCTCTTAGAGGATATGCTAGGGGTTTTATGCATGTATTTGATAAATTTGATGATGAAATATGATTGACATTGCTATGATCCCAAGGACTGATGAGCCCATGGAGGGCGTAGTTTTTGATGTGCAGGACCATACCCGGTGGACAGGTACTAGTGGACCGGTACACATGGGAATATGATTAGCTCAGACCTCCATGGGGATGAAGAGCCCATTAGATGGTTGCTGGGATGGAAGAGACAGGGAAATGTTGTGATGAGCCATTGCATGAGAAGAAAGAAGGACGTTCCACCCAGGACACTTTGGCAGAGCCCGACCTAGGGGGAATCACCCACTGCAGATAGGATGTTTGCCTTTGATGGACAGAACGCCACCTGAGAGAGTTGGACGTTGTGTGGAGCATGTGGCAGGGTGCTGAGGTTGTTTGGCATGTGTGGCAGCTTGGAGGAGCCCTAAAGGGGCCAACGTGTGGTTTTTTGGATGCTGTGCTTGCCCAAAAAGGGCCAACGTCTCCCTCAAAGGGGCCTGACGTCCCTCTTTTAGCTCATTTTATGATATTTTTTGGCAATTAATGTAAAAACAATGTAAATTTTGTAGTCAGCCTTGTCGACTGTTTTAATGACCTAAAATTTAATTAGAAGGTCATGGATTGGTATAAATAGAGGACGTTTGGCCTCATTTTAAACAAGATAACTCACTCTCTTGTGAGAGATCTACTTTTAGTCTTTGTCTTGGTATTTTTGCTCTTGGAAGTGAGGCACAACTCTTGTGGAGGATTCTTCTTGGCATTTTATGGTGTCTCTCTCATTAGAAGGTTTACAACTAGGGTTTGATGAGCATTCTTCATGATTTGTAAGTGTATTTTTCATGCAAAACTTCTTGAATGAATGGTTGTAGGTTTAATCTCTTACATTCACTATTACATTGTTATTGTATTGCTTAATCTTGAAACCCTAGGTAGCAAGCACACAAGTAGGTCCTTGCTATATGTCCCCATGCTAGAGAGACTTGTTTTAGCCATTGATTAAGGAAGATATAGCCTAGTCGTTGCTACACTAATTATCCTTTTTCTGAGTTAGCATTTCAAGTATAGGTTGAATAAAGGTGATGTCCTAGGCCTAGTTGACTCTACACCTAGGGTTTTAACTTTTAGGGTTTGAAGAGCCTTGCTCCCGCAACACTTTTCTCCCTTAGACTTGTACTTCAAAGCTAGCCATTTTGCCAAGAGTATTTAAAGAAAGAGGAAGGAGTATGAGGCCTTGCTTAAGAAACACCGGAATGAGCCTCCTTCCCTTAGGGTTTTGATTCTAGGGACCTGCCATTGCAACACCATAGAATCCCTAAACCTCCATGGAGGACCAGAGTAAGCTGGATCTTTCTCTCTCCCCGCTCCCATGTGGTCGTGGGTCATGATCACAGTTTGAATAAACACAATACCTCTTTCATATTTCGTGCCTCGACGCTACAATGATGTCGAGTCGTTTGACTTGGCAACCGCTGAACCCCGACAGGACTAGCAATCAGCCAATGGGGACGAATCCCTACAGGGTTAGCAAATGGATAATAGGAACAAATCCCAACAAGGCCAGAGAACAACCAATAAGAAACAACCCCATTGCACGGTTAAGTGGAATACAGGTGGCAGAGAGGGAAACGCGACACGGTAGTCGACATGACAGGTGGGACCCCACTTCACACACCACACTATTCCAGACCCCCCCCCATTAAAGGCAGAATGGCAAGGGGGGTCCATAATCCACCTAAGAGCCGTTGATCATGATGAATTAATCTCGATCGTTCGAGAGTTGCGTGTCTAATTCTAGACCCCCCCTTCCCCATTAAAATCATAATGGAAAGGGGGCTCTAGAATGCATCCTCAGCCATAGATCTGGGAGGGTGGACTCTGGCCATCCAGATCTACTCGCTACTTACCCTAATGAGCATTTGTGCCCCAGCGTAAAACTGACATCTCTTCCTCACATCGGACGGTCGTTACGGACCCTGAGATTTCCCGAAGGAATCTTGTCTGTCCATCGGGACTTAGCCACATGTTATTGTCTCGACATTATGGATTGGGATTTGTCAAGGAAAGATCCTGAGTTTTTGTCAACGGAACTCCCGAATCTCCGATCCCCGATTTCCCAAGACGGGTAATCTCTTGACACATCACCTCCTTAAATCGAATGGTCCACAACTGCTCTGGGGTTTCCACCCAGGAAAGTCCCTGACCTCTTGTTGCTAGAACTCCCGATCTCGCGATTCCCGATTTCCCAAAATGGGAGATCTCTTGACGCATGGACTCCGTCAATCGGACGGCTCAGATCTATCCCGGGGTTTTCATCATGGAAAATCCTGAACTCTTGTCAACAAGAATCCCGATTCTGCGATTCCCAATTTCTCGAAATGGGATATCTTACGACACGTGGCCTCCGTTAATTGGATGGCTCAGATCTATCCCAGGGTTTTCATAATGGAAAATCCTGAACACTTGTCAACAGGAATCCCAATTCTGCGATTCTCGATTTCTCGAAATGGGGGATCTTACGACACGTGGCCTCCGTTAATTGGATGGCTCAGATCTATCCCGGGGTTTTCATCATGGAAAATCCTAAACTCTTGTCAACAGGAATCCCGATTCCGCGATTCTCGATTTCCCGAAATGGGAGATTTTATGACACGTGGCCTCCGTTAATCGGACAGCCTAGATCTATTCCAGAGTTTTTCACCCTTATACACTGGAGTCTTAACCCTCGGGTAACTCCCGACAGAACCAACGGTTGTCGGGGTTTTCAGCCGAGATTTGATGGCTCAGAAAGATTCCCTACTTGTGGGTTCTCCCCCTACTTCCTGAATGTGGAAGGATCCACGGTCCGGATACTCCCATGGACCTTGGGGATCTACGGTCCTAAACTCTTCGCTACCCATGAAGACATAGGAAAACAAAGTGGTAAGGCATTTAACGCCCTACTTTCTCCTACTAATCTAACAGTCATGGGTGATCGCAGATTCCCCGACGAAATCTTGTCCGTCGATTAATACCTATCAGGGTTATAACACTTAACACTCCATCTTCTTCCTCCGATCTGACGGTCGTGAGTGACCACAAATCTCCCAACGGGATCTCATCCGTCGATTCGTTACTTCATCCTTATACTGCCATCCTAGTTTTCAAGAGGATCGTTCCTCCTCATGCAGGGTTACTAAGGCCTTACGCCTTCACAACCGCCTTCCTGGTTCTTGATGGGATTTTCAAGGAAGGTATTTCCATGGGGAGATTTACTCAGGGTACTACCTGAGGTATATAAGGATGTCGTCCTCCCGAGAATCGGACGTGAAGTCTGAATTAGATCAGTACGCACACAAATAACGAATTCATGAGGACACAAACCATACGTAGTCTTTCCATATAAATATACAACTACTAGTATTGCTCAAAACACCATACAATCATTCTTATAATGAAATCATTCACAGTTTCACAGTTTATGGGAAAAATCATCAGAATAAACATATACATATATATA
>JZKD02S1633112.1:34857-55154 GCA_000966675.3 Picea glauca
GTGGGAGGAAGTGCTAGCCGATAGGCTACAGGTCCCACTCTATCTAGAACCTCAAAGGGTCCACAATACCGGGGTGCCAACTTGGCACAAGCTCCCATTTTCAGGGAACTCCTTCAGAGCTTAATTCTGAGATATACATCGTCTCCCATTTTGAACTCTCTTGGAGTTCTCTTTTGATCAACATAAGTTTTCTGTCAGTTCTGAGCGACCTTCAGATTTTGTTTTATCTGAGTCACTTGCTGTTCCATTTCTTTCAACATATCGGGTCCAATAGAAATCCTGTTTTATCTGAGTCACTTGAGCGACTCGTGCATGAACCCAATCAGGTCGAGTGTTGTAACCATGCTCTGATACCACTTTGTCACATACCCACTACCTAAATCGGATTTTATTTATTTATTTATTTATTTATTTTTTTCTGGTCTTCTGCCGAATCAGAAGCCCTAAACCTCCATGGAGGACCAGTGTAAGCTGGCTCTTTCTCTCTCCCCGCTCCCATGTGGTCACGGGTCATGATCACAGTCCGAATAAATGCAATACCTCTTTCATATTTCTCACCTCGGCGCTACAGTGATGTCGAGTCATTTGACTTGGCAACCGCCAAACCCCAACAGGACTAGCGATCGACCAATGGGGATGAATCCCTACAGGGTTAGCAAATGGCTAATAGGAACAAATCCCAATAGGGCCAGAGAAAAACCAATGAGAAATGACCTCGTTGCGTGGTTAAGTGGAATCCATGTGGCAGAGAGGGAAACATGACACAATAGTCAACATGACAGGAGGGACCCCACTTCACATGCCACACTATTTCGGCCCCCCCCCATTAAAGGTAGAATGGCAAGGGGGGTTCGGAATCCACCTGAGAGTCGTTGATCATGATGAATTAATCTCAATCGTTCGAGAGTTGCGTGTCCAATTCCGGACCCTCCCCCCCTCCCCCCATTAAAAGCAGAATGGCAAGGGGGCTCTGGAATGCATCCTCAGCCATAGATCTGGGTAGGCGGACTCTCGCCATCTAGATCTGCTCGCTACTTAACCTAATGCGCATTCGTGCCCCAACATAAAACTGGCATCTCTTCCTCACATCAGATGGTCGTTACAGACCCTGAGATTTCTCGAAGGAATCTTATCCGTCCATCGGGACTTAGCCACATGTTATTGTCTCGACATTATGGATCGGGATTTGTCAAGGAAAGAGCCTGAGTTTTTATCAACGGAACTCACGAATCTCCGATCCCCGATTTCTCGAGACGGGTAATCTCTCGACACGTCACCTCCTTAAATCGGACGGTCCACAACTGCTCCGGGGTTTCCACCCAGGAAAGTCCCTGACCTCTTGTCACCAGAAATCCCGATCTCACGATTCTCGATTTCCCGAAATGGGATATCTCTTGACGCATGGCCTCCGTCAATCGGATGGCTCATATCTATCCCAGGGTTTTCGTCATGGAAAATCCTGAACTCTTGTCAACAGGAATCTCGATTCCGCGATTCTCGATTTCCCAAAATGGGAGATCTTACGACACGTGGCCTTCGTTAATCAGACGACTCAGATCTATCCTGGGGTTTTCATCATGGAAAATCCCAAACTCTTGTCAACAAGAATCCCGATTCCGCGATTCCTGATTTCCCGAAATGGGAGATCTTACGACACGTGGCCTCTGTTAATCGAACAACCCAGATCTATTCCAGATTTTTTCACCCCTATACAATGGAGTTTTAACCCTCAGGTAACTCCTGACAGATCCAACGGCTGTCGGGTTTTTCAACTGAGATATGACGGCTCGAACATATTCCCTACTTGTGGGTTCTCCCCTGACTTCCTGAATGTGGAAGGATCCACGGTCCGCATACTCCCATGGACCTTGGGGATCTACGGTCCTAAACTCTTCACTACCCACGAAGACACAGGAAAACAAAGTGGTAAGGCATTTAACGCCCTACTTTCTCCTACTAATCTAACGGTCGTGGGTGACCGCAGATTCCATGACGAAATCTCGTCCGTTGATTAATACCTATCAGGGTTATAGCACTTAAAACTCCATCTTCTTCCTCCGATCTGATGGTCGTGAGTGACCACAGATCTCCCGAAAGGATCTCATCTGTCAATTCGTTACTTCATCCTTATACTGCAATCCCGGTTTTCAAGAGGATCGTTCCTCCTCATGTAGGGTTACTAAGGCCTTACGCCTTCACAACCGCCTTCGCGGTTCTTGATGGGCTTTTCAAGGAAGGTATTTCCATGGGGAGATTTACTCAGGATACTACCTGAGGTATATAAGGATGTCATCCTCCCGAGAATCGAACGTGAAGTCTGAATTAGATCAGTACGCACACAAATAATGAATTAATGAGGACACAAACGATACGTAGTCTTTCCATATAAATATACAACTACTAGTATTTCTCAAAACACCATACAGTCATTCTTATAATGAAATCATTCACAGTTTCACAGTTTATGGGCAAAATCATCAGAATAAACATATATATATATATATATTTCAAGATGCCAGAGGCAAAACACTTATCAGAAATAACACCAGTGGTTATGCAACTGCTGAGAGGGGTGCTCGTTTCCACCCAACCGTAGGCTTAGCGACTCCCAGCGGATTTACCACTAGCCACCCGCGAGCTGAGACCACGATGCTGTGAGACTGCGTCTCTGTTTTCCAGTGACCAGGAGAGAAGGTTTCAATCCTTCCTCTCTGCTATCACTCACTCTGCATATTTCCAGAGTTCTCCCCTCATGTCTACCCCCCCGCAATCGCTTCTCCCCCACGCCTTATCCTCTTGCGAGGTTGCGTGTGGCGCTATTACCCTCGCGCTGATCAGGCCTGACGACTCTACAGATGGGAGGCTTACCTCCCATCCCTCATTAAACCATCTACCTACCAGCCTGTGATACATTTAATTCAGGGCCAACGAGTAGCTTTTGGTTCTTCGGGCCAGTGGAGTCCAAATACGGTATTAATTCTCGGTGGAAGTTAACACCACCTTTCCAGGTGCCTTCCACCTCCATCGTGGTCTCTTTTTCTGCACATCCCCTCTCAAAAGTCCTGCAATAAAATTTATAATGTTATTCACATTCATTGACCTTTTCCTCAAGGCCCATTTACATCACATATTCATATTTATGAGTTTGCCATAGTTCTTGGCCAGTCCTGTTATTTTTACAAACTGGGGGAAACAAGGTGTTACATAGAACCTAACTCTCTAGTCTTTAGATTTTGATCCTCCATAGATCTTGCTCTTACTTTTGACTCCATAATACCCTAAGGCACTGGTGTTCTCTCCAACGTTGAGCTTGTTGTGCAAGAATCATTTCTTAAAACTCTCAAATTTGAAACCCTAACTAACCCTAACGTCTTCTAACCTAGCATTAAAAGATGACGTCATGCCTTATTTGAACTATTGTTGATAGAAAATACTGTGGCTTGGTCATCCAGTGATAGACATTGATGTATTGGTAAATGTCATTGGCTAATTTGCAAAACGTTAAATTTCTTTGTCTATTATACTAACCCTAATAAAAGCTGATGTCACCCTTAGGATATTGACGCAACACTCTGTTATATATATGAGCATTTGATGATATTTATTGCATTGAGTTAATTCAAGGATTGATCATTTTCATTGGATGCTATATTATTTCAGTGTTTATTGACTAAGTAACATTATATGCCATTGTCATTATTGAAAACATTGACTTCGTTAATATTTACTGCTATATATGCTCATATACATTGAACTTTGATAGTCATTGATTCATGAAGTACTAACCATTATTGCATGTATTAGTTTCATTATTGTCTTGTCTCGCAAACAGGTGCCTTCTTTGTGGTTATTCTTCATTTGAATATCTTCTTGGTGGTAATCTGTGAAGGGGAAACTAGCCTTAAGCCTTTGAACCTTTTCCTTTAAAAACCCCAGATTGCCAGGGATGTCTCCCTTGGGATTAGCCACCCTAAATAGAAAGGACCTCCCCATTGTGGTGACATTGGGTGGGGTAGGTCCCTGTTACGCCAGTTTGACCCTTATCCTTTGGCCTTGTAAACTAAAATACAAACTGAGCGATAACAGGATATACGGGGCCGATCCCAATTGGGATTTTTTGTGTGGATGCAGTAAAGGAACAATATTACCCTGTTGGCAACTATGAGGACCAGTACATGAGATGGACCACACTGGGGCAAGAGAGGGGCCAAGCAGTTCCGGAGTTCACCAATACCTTCCATACCTTGCACACCAAGCTAGGTATCAAAGACTCCGAGTGACATTTGGTTCTAAAATATCGTGGGGCTCTACACAGATACATCCAAACTGAAATGGATTTTCTAGACATATGATCACTCAGTGCTGCTTATCGATATGCTATTAAAATCGAGCAGAAATTTAAGCACCAGAACAAACGGGATTTCGGGTCTACAAATCCACAACAACCGAAGTATGACAAAGACGGCCCGAACAAACAGTCTCTCGAAAACTAGTCCAAGACACAGAAAAATAAGGGTCACAGGAAGACAAAGAAGGACACCGAAAAATGGTGCGAGTTCCACAAAATCCCCTGGCACAACACCGTTGAATGTCACTCAAAATAGTCATTGGTGGCCGAGATCAAAGACAAAGAGACGAACCCTGGTTCAGAATCTGATTCTAAAAATAATGGTAAAGGATAGATCATTGACGCGGACCCCACTGCTATTGTCGTGACCGCAAAAGTTCAACCAAAAGAACCAACAGATCCTGAAGAGGGGGAGCACCTTTTTCATTCACAGATGTGGGGGAAGGGGACCCCGCTCCATTTAATTGTTGATAGTGGAAGCCAAAAGAACCTCATCTCAGCAGAGGTCGTCAAACAGTTGGGATTGTCGACAACACCACACCCGCAGCCATATAACATTGGGTGTCTTTGCCAAGGACGAGATCTCCGTGTCATCCAACAATGTCGATTATCATATGACATCAAACCCTTCAAGGATGAGGTATTATGTGATGTTTCCCCACTAGATGTATGTGATGTGCTCTTGGGCCAACAATATATGTGGAGACGCCATGTTGTTTATGAGTCTCGACCCCGTAGTGCCATTGTTACTTTGGGGGGTCATCTCTACAGAATACCAGAGGTAGTTCCAACTACTGTTCCACCTAAAAAATTTCGCAAGGTAGTATCTCATACTGCAAAATTCAGCTTCTTCACAATCTGTTCAAAAGGAGAACAAAAGGACACTGCAACCACTACAACCTTGCCCCAAACACCTTCTATCCAATAGAAGCAGGTTGACAAGGTTGCAACAAAGTGAAAAGATTCCTTCTGCACACCATCCTCTCATGTTTCTCGACTTTTTGAATAGCCTCAACCTCAATAGGTTTGTGATAGACTTCCACAAACTGAGCAACGCGACATCTCCAACAAGACAAGCAACTCACCAAGATGCAGATTCAACAAACGATTTTCCTTCTCCCCTAGGAACTCAACGCAATGGAGACCATTACTTCCTAAGGAGGGAGGATTGATCTTGGTGGATATCGGTGGCCACCCACCTTTTCCAACTGGCTCAAAACAACTTTCTGACAATTTTGGCAATTTACTATTTTTAGCAGGTTTTAACTTCCGGGGCCATTTTGAGGGCCTAAATGAAGGTTTTTCAAGATCAAGGTTCTCAATGATATATAAAGGCATAATTGATCCCCCAAAATGAATCTCCTCGATAATACCTTTCCAATGAGCTATCATACGCCTAAAACGAAGATCGTATGCAAAAGTTACGACCCTGGGAAGTTGATGTACTAACTTACCCATACATGGCCCACATGACTTTTGGCACTTCATCTCCTAGGGTTAGGTTTTTGGATGTCTAGGAATTTTGGCATTCCTGTTTATTGTAAAAAGGCCTTCAGAGCCTCATTGTAATCATCTTATTGTGAATGGGAGTAGCCGTCACATCTCTTCTCAGAGATAAGCTGCCACCATTCTAGCGAGTCTTTCACTCTGTATTTTTACAGTCTCTGTACATTTCTTTCATTAATAGAAATCGTGTATTACTGTATATATGTGTTTATGGTTGCATATTTGGTACATTCTGTTATATTGTTGAATATCCGTGATATCTCTATGCATTTCTTTATTATATCTCTAATCTCATTTTGTGCCGAAAATAATCCGAATCACCGAGAGTCATTTTTGGCAATTGGGAAAATGAGACAAATTGAGGGTCTGGATTTGTTTTTACTTGTTTGGGAGTTGGAGAAGATCAATGGTCAAGATATTTTGGAGTGTAATATCGATGGCCTAGATTAATCTAGGTTTTGGTTGAAAATTTCTAAGTGTTGGAGTTGGCCAAGAGAATTTGATGATGGTCGATGGTCGAGTTAGCCGTGTAACCCCCCTAGTCCAGGGGTAACTAAGAAGACCATGTCTTAAGGTCCATAGGTAGCATACATGGAGTTTTAAGAGTCATACTAACTAGCAGAGATTGTAGGGCCCCTCCTCTTCATGGTTATCACTACTCATCACGAGCAATAAAGAAGCATCTGCTACCTCAAGTTTGGATCCCAGAAGACAACAAGTCTTGCTTTATGAGATAACAAGTCTGGTGTCATGTTAAGCATCAATTTAATATTTGAAGTATTTGAGCATGTTGCAAATAATCATTTATTGACTATGGAACATTTTCTTGCAAATTATTCCTTTTGCCTAATTTCACCTTGGCGGTTGTCATTGTGTCCTAGCAAGTTGGTCACCCTCAGGAAAAGGGTTTCTACTAGGTAGTTCCTTGAAGGGTCATTATACCATTCCCATTCATTCTTACAATTTACCACACTTCTTCCCCTTCGTCTCCTCATCTTTTGGGTTTTCGGCTTCATTGACCCCAAGAAGGAATTGTACCTAGTTTCATGGGAAGAAGGGGATAAAGGCCTAGAGGTGTTGTATCTAGAAAAAGATAAAATCCAATCATTATCCTTCCAGATACTTGCCCTAAGGTCCTAATATTAATGAAACACTTCTCCATAAGAATCAAGGATCTTCTAAACACATAATTAATAAATGTCCTTCTTGTTGAGGAAATACATTTTGCGATGTGTCTTAATTTCTATTTCATATAACACTCTTTGTGTTTCTAGATTCAAGTGGAATTGCGATACTCATTACTTTCCATTGCACATAGTACTCAATGTTTCAAACCATAATGAATTAATGGCAATAAAAGGGCTTGGAAAAATGTTCCATTGCGGACGAAGGGAAACGCACCCTCCAAAAAGGCACCTATAAATGAGATAATACGAACCCTTGTATGTCAAGAACCCCATGCGTAGAAGTCTTTCCCCAATCAACCCCATATTCATTTCATGACTTATGTGGGGTCTTCTTAGAAAACATCCTTTTACTTGGGGATTGGCTTACCCAATAGGGCATCTTGACACCTATCCCATACCTAAATTCGACAAAGTTTATAAGGTCTTTGAGCATTTGTTTAATTTGAAAAAGGGGGTTTGATGCACATGTTTGTGTGGTTCTATTATTTTATGTGGCTTACTTGGAATGATTCATATGACTGGTGAACCCTTGGAGGGCATACTTGTTTGTATTTGCAGGACCTTTTCCATGGGATGGATGCTAGACCCCATGTTTGGGGCATTATTGATGATGAGCGTTGCGCATGGAAGATGAAGAACTTTTCCTTTGGAGGAACCTTAACATCACCAAAGGATGAGATTGTACTTTCCCCCACTTGAACATTTTCCTTTGGAGGCCTAGATGTCACCCTTCTAGCCCTTGATGTCACCTAAGGGATAGGGTTTGATGGTTCACATGATGATTTGATGGGAGGAGGCACATAACATGGACATTGGCACTTGTCCTTTGGAGGCCCAACAAAATCCATTTGGGAGATTGTAGTGACCTCCTCTAGTCCAATATCACCCTCTTACGACATGATGTCACCCTTCTCGGGTTTCATTTGATGTAAAATTTATATTTTGAATTTATGTAAAGACAATTTAAGGGGTCAACCCCTCTTGAAGAGACATGACTTTTCATTTGAGTCTCTTGGATGGATAGCGTTTCCATATAAATATGTCTATCCAATATTCGTTTTCATCATGACATTTTTCTCACATATGTGAGACTACTTTTGAAATTTTCGCTATATTGGGGTTACTAGCTCTTTTTACTCATGCACTATCTCTTGGAGGTCAAGTGTGGATGCTTATTTGCTGATTTTTGGATGATATTGTTGTAGTTAGGGTTTTCTCTTCTCATATCTTGGTGAAGTAAGTAAATTTATGTAATTTCGTTTCAAGTTGTTGAATGTTTGTGGTAAAGTTTACTTGTTTTTATTGAATATCTTGCTTGGTAAAACCATATGAGAGGAGCATAAGTGCGTCCTCCTCTCACAAGGATAATTTCATCCATAAATTTGTGAAGGAAATACTACCTAGGGTTAGACTCCTAAAGCCTAAAGTGCTATAACTTTAGGAGTTTGATTCTAGACTCTTAATTGTGATTAGTTTAAGTACATAAGAAGGAAGAAAATGTTGTTAGAGCGCTAAAATGTGCTTTCACTCTAGAAATCCTTCTCCTCAAGGTTTGAACCCTAAGGCCCCAATATGATAGAAACTTAGAATTCAAGCCCTACCTCATATCCTTTTGTAGCTTCATCTCCAAAATAAATTGTAGTGTTGTTATCAAGACTCCATATCCCTAAGGCACTAATCATTTAAACTCTCTTGTGGTGAAAGTGATAAAAAAAACTCTTTATTCTCAATCTCTCAAGCTATTGACTAACTTAACTAAATTTAACTAAAGCTAATTCACTTGCAAACTTGTTTTTGTTGTAAAAGTTTGCTACAACCATATTAATGTACTTTGATTTTCTTCATACATTGACTTAAAGGTGGTTTAACTTGCTAGAAATTCCATCGAACAATTGGGTAATATTCTATTGATTCTATGTTAAATTTCCATTATGAATTGTTGCATTTATGGCGCATATTTCTTGTTGCTCTTATAGTTACTTTACTATCGTTGTACTATTGTCTACTACTGCAATTTCATAATAGCCATATAAAATATATTGTCTAGTGTCTTGAAGAATCATTTATTGTATGTTTGTACTTGGAAATCACATTATATATGCTATAAATTGTTCTTGTTCCAGGTAGGTACTCATACTAGCTTCATACCTCTTTTTCGTTTGACCTAGACTCTAACTTAGGTGATCAAGAAAGGGGGCAATAGGTTTGGCTATCAAACTTTCTACTTTGATCCTTTGAGGTCATCAGGGAAGCCTCCCTTGTGGTGGACCTCCTCTATCACCAAAACGAGGGGATTTCTTACTAAGGTGACAGTGGTAGGATTTCCTGTAGTTACACAAGATTTGGTGATCTTACATTGGGCTTTGCACAACTACAAATCCTGTGATAGCATGCATAATTGGTGAAGTGTTTCAGTTGTCAATTGAAATCATCGACAATTGACTATTTGGTCAATTGTTATAGAAAGGTGTTTACTTGGCAAGAAGGATTGTCATTCGTCGATGACCGATAATTGGGTCAACCAATTCGACGAGGTGTTTGGGTCGTCTAAGGGAAACTATTGATACCCGATGAAGAAAAGAGGAGGATGGCATGCCATTCTATGTCAAATCCACATGCCATACAACTTCAACCAAGTTGGAACCTTAGGATGACATGTCATGCCATGACAACATCCACATGTCATGCCATGTCAGCATAGTTGCCAGGCCATCCAAGAGATGGTTGATGACTGATGATTAGGCCGACATAATTGGTAAGTAGTTTCATCTGCCAATGAATATCACCAACGACTGATGATCGATAGTTGAGTTGGTTGGTTTAGCGATGTATTTCAAATTGGTTTTCAAAGGAAAGGGCCGATGGCTGATGGTCGGGTCGACAGTTTTGACAAAATGTTGTGTGCGTATAAAGGAAAACATCAATTTTCAACCGTCGACAGAGTTCAAATCAACAATTGAGATTTTTCTCAATTTTTAGATCGACGGTGCAGATTAAGAGGTTGTTATAATAGTAAAACAATCAATTTTCTATTAATTTTTCAATATTTTGAAGGTCATGAACTTGCGGGGTGATTTTGAGGCCCTAGACAACATTTTTAGGAAACAAAAATCCATGATAATGAGTGTATGTTTGGCACACTTAGTCTTTGCATATTAAATAAAAGAACTTGGAGAGAGATTTTCAATGAGCTACTCTGAGTGCAAAACAAAGCTTGTATGAAAGTTACAACTAAAATAGTTGAGGTAAAATTTTAGTACCATTTTAGTTCCAGAGGGCATAACTCTTTGCTTAGAAGTACATTTGGGGCTCAAGAGCAGTCTACAGAAATCTTATGAACCATAGAAGCCAACCATGGATTCATATTTGGAATTTGGGTATGTAAAAATGTGCAAGAATAGAAAGAAGACACCTGTAGCATACATGGATAAAATGGGAAAACAACCTAAAGTTCTCTGGACCATAACTTTCAACTTGACGCTCAGATTTGAGAAAATGAATAGTAGTTGGAAAGGTATTGAGGAGAAGAATACATCTATCCACCCATAATTTTTAATTGGGCACTAAAATTTTATCATAAAGTAATAAATTAAATACTGCAGCAGTAAACAAGTGGAAAATTGTAGCTTGTGAATGTTGTAACTTTTCACTCATAACTTAGAATGAGGCATGAGTACAACCATTGGAGAATTGTTTCAAAAAATAACGTGTCTAATGAATCAGATTTTGTATGGTACATTGTGTTCTTCATAAATTGATATGAAAAATAACCTATGTTCTAATTAATGAAATGTTTTATAATATGCATGTGCTGACAATAATTATTACATGCACATTTCTTGTAGAATTAGAGGTATAGAAAAACAACTTTGGTATATGAGGATTGGAGTTATAGAATATGCCTAGGGATCTTATAGCCATGAGGAGGAGGTCATAGGTATGCATGTCAACATGGGAAATGCTGAGACCATGTCTAATGGAAGAATAGGGAGGCAAGAGCATGTAATTATGAGAAGCATGCATAGAAAAGTGTAGAGCTATAGGAAAAAAAATGAAAGGATTATGAAGGCTCTGGAAGAGATACTTCATATTCTGAATATGTTGCATAGGTAAGTCAATAAACATTCTGACACAAAACAAGCAACTAGTGCTATACAAGTGACAACATCCAGATCCCATAACAGAAGGGATGATCATGGGAATGATAGGAAATTAAGAAGCATGAGTAGGCACCATCATTCTCCAAGGCAATACACCAAAACAACTCATCCAAGTTCAAATCCAGGGAGCAACCCAAGTGCATTTCCTTTTAGGAGGAAAATGATAAGGCCCGAGGAAGACATCTTGCAAGGTGAAATCAGGAAAATTAAGCCACCAACTTTCAATGGTGAGCATGTTCGACACCACAGGTATTCCAAAAGAGGATGAAAACCTTCAGTAACCACTCACACAACTAGATCAAAGATCAACGCATCGATGTTTTGACATGGTAAAACCCCTACGGGGAAACATCCATGGCCCCATCCAATGAGTCCACTTGGAGCAATTTATTAATGCAAAAGAAAAATATCATAGAGAGATTTTACAAGAGAGTTTGTTACAATCGATCATCAACAAATGACCCTCCATGATCTTTAAATAGATATCATGGACCAATTGAGTGTTAATTCATGGATCAATGTAGCCATTAATTTCGAGGGAAATATGAACCATCGAATCACTCTATGTTGAGAACATATAGTGACCATAGGATTTCCTAACTACAAATTCATACTAATGCATACTAAAGAAAAACACTAAGAAACACACTTTTACCTAATCGACACAATAGACCAAGTAGATCTTAACTAACTCCTAAGTGTCTGAATATCCTAACATGCCCCCTTAATAATCAATTGGTATAGGATTGAAGGATTTAAAATAGTGACACAATAGGAGAATGAAAGAGGCATTAGAGCCTATCCCCCCTTAATGACAACTTCTTGAACTGCTAACATAGATCGAAGTTTGGAAAACTTCGCTTCTGTAAGAGACTTTGTGAAAATGTTTGCAACTTAATCTTTTGTAAGGAAAAAGAGGATTGAAGGATTTACAATAGTGACACAATAGGAGAAGGAAAGAGACATTAGAGCCTATCCCCCCTTAATGACAACTTCTTGAACTGCTAACATAGATCGAAGTTTGGAAAACTTCACTTATGTAAGAGACTTTGTGAAAATGTCTACAACTTGATCTTCTATAGGGAAAAAGAGCACTTCAATAACTTGATCATGAATGAGCTTTCTGATGTAGTGCATTTGTAGCTCGATGTGTTTGTTGCGTTGATGTTGAACTAGGTCTTTGGCGAGCTTGATGGCACTCTGATTGTCGCACCAAATATTGGATGGATGTTGTTGCTGGAAAAAAAACTCTGAAAGGATCTGTCGAAGCCACAAGGCTTCCTAAATTGCATTTACCGTTGCTCGGTACTCTACTTCTGCCGAAGAAAGTGAAATAGCATTTTGTTTATTACAAGCCCAAGTGAGAAGTCCTAAACCAAGGCTGTAAAAAATAACCTGCAGTAGACTTCCGATCATCAGGATTGTCGGCCCAATGTGAATCAGTGAAACCAACCAATAAATGAGTCCCTCCTAAATTGTAATGTATCCTGAACTGAATTGTACCCTAGACATACCGAAGTATCCTTTTATCTGCTTTCCAATGAATTTCATGGGGTGTTTACATATACTAGGAAACAAGACCAACAACAAAGAAAAGATCATGATGATTATGAGTCAAGTATAATATCCTACCAACTAAATGACAGTACAAGGTGGAAACAACTTTGGGAGAAGTACAAGTGCCAGAAATCTTGTCTTCAGACTAGAAGGGAGAAGGGGTTGGTTTACAATATACCATGTGAAAGCAATGAATAAGGTCAAAAAAATATTTTTACACATTATTTTGGTCACCCCCATGATCACCGATGATATGTGTATTGCTTGCTTCTTTGTTCCCTGAAGCTACTGAAGAAATGCAGATTTTTCCCTAGGAAATATAATCATCTTTCCTTTATTGAAAACCCTACCAAAGAAGATCATTGCACCTAGCCAAATGTTAAGGGTGCGATAATCCCTAATAATCACATGATGCACCATAGTGGAATGCATCAGCGTCACATGTTGCACCACAGTGGAATGAAACATTGTTGCAAGCTGCTTGTGTTTAGGGTGTGACGATGCTCAAGCAAAGGAAAAAGGTGAAATTATCGAAGGTTCTAGAATGGAATATTCAGAAGGATGAGGTGGCCTCTGATCAGTTTGGATCTCACTCACTTCTCTAATTTAGTGGGATCATCCTAATCTCTTCATCCATCCCTCTTCACTCTATATAAAGAGGGATATCTCATGGGAAAAGTTAGGCTAGCTTATGCATGAAGAATTTTGCTGAAGATTATACCTGTGATAGATTTTCTTTAGCTTTCCAAGTCAGGCTATGAATACTCTTCATCAAAATAATTCAAGCAAAGGTGTGTTTGTTGAATCAAAGGGACATTGAAACAAACCTTGCAACATAAAGGCATATTTTGTATTCTCCACTTTCATTAATATAATGCAGTAATACATTTCTTCCCTATAAAAGTGTCTCCATTTTTATTGCACAACTCCTTGATCTTATGCATAGGTTTCATTGGAATATATATATATATTGTTTATCTGCCTCTTTGTTGGTTTGTGCTTCTTAACATGTTCAACATCCCATAAATCCAACGATGGAGCAAGGATGACACTAGTGAGGATCAAACGACGTTTAAACGGTATGTCATTTATCCCTCATTGAACTAGTTTGCATTACAATGAAATCTAAGGAGAAGCTTGTATTATGTTATGTTTTGTTCTAATTTCTTGTTGAAGTTAGGGAGATTATTTTGTGTCAACACTTACCAATTTGTACAGTAACACATACCTATATTGGGAGAGAAAAATTTCTTTATTGGTTTGAAAAACTTGGAGGCCAAGGAAATAGTGCAAAAATCCTAAGTTCATCATTTCAAATATCTTCTTAAGGCAGGTTTTCACATGGTTTAAAAGTTTTGAGTCACTACTAGTAAGTATAAGGTCATCAACATAAAGGACAAGGATTATGATATGGATTCCTACTTTCTTGGTATAGACATTAGGATCAAAATGACAACTAGAAAATCCAATGTCAATAAGAGCGTTGTCCATTTTTGCATACCAAGCTCGAGGAGCTTGCTTAAGACCATAAAGAGATTTATTAAGGAGACAAACAAGGATAGAGTCATTCTGGACATAGCTAGGAGGTTGTTCCATGTAGATTTATTCTTGCAAATACCCATGCAAGAAGGAGTATTTAACATCCATCTGATGGACCTCCCATTTATGTAAGGCAACAAGGGAAAGAACAAGGTAGATGGAATTTGTTTTGTCTATAGAGGAAAAGGTTTCATTATAGTCAATTACTTCAAATTAGTAAAATCCTTTGGAAATTAACCGAGCCTTGTGTCTTTCAAAACTTCCATTTGATGCATACTTAGTTCTATAGACCCATTTACATCTGACAAGTTTTCTTCCTTTTGGAGGAGGTATAAGGTCCCAAGTATCGTTTTCCATTAAAAAATGATACTCTTCATTCATTTTTGTATCCTAATATAGATGAACTGAAGCTTCTTCAAATGTCTCTAGATCACGAGTCTCTAAAACTTGAGCCAAAAGAGAAGAGGCTCTCTGTAATTGAGAATGTGTCTGACACTGATATGAAGGATCACCAACAAGATCACGAGTTGCTTCTCATGTTAAACGAACCCATCTAGGAAGTAGTGGTGTTGGTACTGGTTCAGGTTCAATGGACTCATCTGAGGGAAGGTGAGCATGTGGAGGTGGATTTTCATCCTCACTATCATCATCTGAAGAAGAAACCATAATAGGAACAAAATAAGGCACAAGTGTCAAAGATGGCTTGTAGGCCGAAAAAGGCACAATCCTTGAACTAGGCTCGCAGGCCGAAGAAGGCACAATCCTTGAATTAGGCTCGCAAGACAAGAGTTTTTCATCAAATTTAACATCTCTTCTAATAATAATTTCATTGCAATGTGGTTGAAGAAGTCTATAACCTTTAGCATCTTTAGAATAACCAACAAATATACACTTCTCACTTTTAGGCTGCAATGCTTTCCTTTTCACATTAGGAATGTGAGCCCATGCTATACTGCCAAATACACGAAAGTGAATTGCATTTGGTTTAATTTTAGTCCAAGCTTCTTCCGGTGTTATATTTTTAAGAGCCTTTGTGGGAGTGCGATTTACTATGTAATTTTCACAGTTGATGGCTTTTGCCCAATACTTTAGACATAATCCCTTAGATTTGATCATATAATTAACCATTTGTTTTAATGTGTGGCTCTCTCTCTCAACAACACCATTTTGTTGTGGTGTATATGGAACAATGTGTTACATTTAGATGCCCTGTGTAGTGCAATAACTTGTAAAATATTGTTCACATATTCGCCTCCATTATATGTTCTTAACCTTTGAATTTGATGTCTAGATTGCTTTTCTACAAGGGCCTTGTAGGCCAAAAACTTGTCAAAATTTTTTCTCTTAAGTTTTAATAAATAAACCCAAGTATGTCTTGAAAAGTCATTAATGAAAGCTAATAAATACTTGGACCAAAAAAGAGAAGGATAAGAAAGTGGACCACACAAGTCACTGTGAACAAGTTGTAAAGGGCCCGAGGCATGCCAAGAGGCATGTTTGTCAAAACTATCCCAATGATGTTTGTCGAGAACACAACTGGCACAAACACCATCTCTGCATGAAACAAGAGGAAGACTAATCACCATCCGTTGATTACATAGTTGATTCAATGAGTGATAGTTTAGATGACCAAACTGTTCATGCCAATTTTTTCTCAAGTCATCGCTATGAGCAACAAAAACTGATGGAAAATATGATGACCCAGAGTTGTCAAACTTGTACAACCTGGTAATATCATTAGCAATTCCAGTTGCAAGAACATGCTTAGGATCTTTTATATCCTTTATTACAACTTGGTGAGGTGAAAACTCTACGGTTTTACCTTCACCTGAATGAGTGATTTGATATATAGATAGAAGGTTACAAGAAATACTTGGAACACATAATACATCATTGAAATGACCATTATCTACCTGAATTGTTCCAGATCCTACAACAGTAAGAGATCTATCATCACCAACAAATATTTTCTTGGTGTTATATTCATTTAGAGTAGAAAATATGGCTTTATCCTTAGCCATATGATAAGATGTTCCAGAATCAATAAGCCACTCATCAGAAGAAGAAGTAGAAGTTGCACTGAAGAAGAAACCAGATTAGAAAGTGCATGTTGATGAGAAGAATAAGAAGAAGAAGTAGAATCCATACTGATGTTGTTCTTCTTCATCGTTTCTTCTAAAGCTGCCATCTTCTTAAAACATTTGGACTCATCATGATTGTCTTTCCCACAAAAGTTGCAATGTTTGTCAGTATTCTTATTTTTATATTTTGCTCATTTGTCACCATTAGGAGTTGAAGCTGTCTGATTAGGTTTGGGACCCTTGTTTTTCTTGTTGTTGTGGCGAGGATGTTGCTTCTTGGGATTCTTGGGTTAATCTTTCTGTTGAGCTACTAAGGATTTGTTGGAGGTACTTGTACAAGATTATCTTTCTCTCTAATCAAAGCATCGCAAAAGGACTCAAGAGTGGGTTTTTGATAAGCTTTCCCTAGAGCCTCTCTCATGGAATAAAAGGTAGATACAAACACAAAATATGCATTACATAGCTTAGAAATAATAACATAGATGCAATTCTCTTCCTCTAGATTTATCTGACATTCTTCACATAAAATTCCAAGTGTTTTAAACTTAGATTGATAGTCTTCAATGCAAGATAAATCATTTGGACTTAAAGTCAGTATTTAATTTTCTAACTGATGTGCTCGAATAATATTGTGTTTACCAAACACAGATTCAAGATTTTCCCAAGCTTCATTGGGGTCATCAATTTCTTGAAGGTGGAACCTTAAATCATGAGAGATGGACATTCCGATCAGTCCACATGCTTCATCAGTTCTATTATCCCACTTGACTTTCTTATCAGCATCAATGGGTTCTTTTTCCTTTCCCAAGGTAATTCGGTACAAGCCTTTACTTCTTAATAAATCCTCCATATGGAATTTCTACAAGAAGTAGTTGGTGTTGGTAAGAAAAATATCATTGGAAGAAGCCATATTAAATATGCAGATAATATGGATTTAAAAACTGAAAATGATGATCTGGATTGAAAGATCTCAAAAAATTAGGCATTTTTAAAAAAATGGCATTGAAAACGGACTTCGGATGTGAAATTTATGCACTTTTAAAAAATGCATAAATGTTAACCGAAGAACCACGTGGTGGTGATACCCCTCCAAATAACCCCACTTTTACAAATAATTTGTTTTATGAAGTGACCCACTTTTATAAAAATAAGTGGGGATCACTTTTACAATGAAGTTACTTTATAAAAGAAAGTTTCATGCAAAATAAATAACTCTAAAATAAATATTAAAGCTGCTTATAGTGATTCACTTTTATACTTGAAGTGAAATACACTTTACAATGGAGCATGAACTTTTTCAAAAAAATTAACAAAAAGAGAGACTTGAACTCAAGACTTCTTACTTAATAAGGCAACTTTTAACCAAGTGAGCTAGCAAAACATAGTGTATTGTTTAGCAGGATGATTTGTGTTGTTGTTGATGAAGACGACCTTGGAGAGCATGCTAAAAAAACTCTTTTCACACAAGAAAAAATTTCCACTTCTCGATGACAACAAGGGTTAGATCTTGATTAGATTACCCAAAAAATGCATATTTTCCTATCTGTTTTTGATTTTCTAAGATCACACATGGTGAAAGGAAAAGAGCATAGGAAGATCTAAAAGAGTAGAAACCTAAAAAAAACCAATATAAAACTGAAATAATACTCTGCAAAAAATTAAAAAGGGTGTATTCAAGCTTTATACGTCCATATCTGACTTAAATGGTTGTATCTTTGGAAAACAAAACCTTTTCGAGTGAAACAAAAAATGTTCCTTTTAAAATGAGCGCTTTAGACATAATGGAACAATCCTCTCAGCCCAAACATCTATGGAAATGGAAGAAACCATTGATGAGTCAACTTGGCTTCATGATTTCAATCTACAATGAGACTGAGTCTTCAAACATGTTCTGATACCATGTTCGACAACACATGTATTCCAACAGAGGACAAACACCTTTGGTAACCAATCACACAACCAAATCAAAGATCAACACATTGATGTTTTGACGTGGTAAAACCCCTATGGGGAAACATCTATGGTCCCAACCAACGCGACCACTTGGAGTAGTTTATTAATGAAAAAGAAAAAGATTACAGAGAGATTTCACAAGAGATTTTATCACAATCAATCATCAACAAATGACCCTCCATGCTCTTTAAATAGAGATCATGGACTAATCAGGTGTTAAGACACAAATCAATGTAGCTGTTAAGATCGTGGAGAATATAAACCGTCAAATCACTCTATGTTGGGAACTATCGTGACTGTCAGAGTTCCTAACTACAAATGCATAATAAAGAAACATACTAAGAAACACACTTTTACCTAATTGACACATTAGACCAAGTAGATCTTAACTAACTCCTAAGTGTCTAAATATCCTAACAGAGCATAGGAAAGGAGAAGAGGTTGAGGACTGGTTGTTGGAAATGAATAAATATTTCCAGCTGCATGGTTATCCCTAAAGGGTAGAAGCTAGAATTACAACCTACCACTTGCAAGGAAAGACAACCATGCAGTGGGATTAGCGTAAGAAATCCAAACACTTTGATGTGAAGAGGATCTTCATCTCATGGAGGTAGTTCAAAGGATATTTCTAAGAGAAATATTTTTTCGAGCATTACTATGAAAGAAACATGAAATTATTTAAACTCAAGATGGGAAGCATGAAAATGGATGGATATGAGAAGAGATTCTTTGAGTTGTTGAAATATGTTAACTTCAAAAAGGATGAGAAAGTCAAAATCCGAATGTTTCTAAGTGGGTTACCTTCTTTCTACAGTGACAAGATACAATATGAAAACCCCATAACCTTGGAGGAAACCATAAGGAGAAAAAAACATCTTTATGAGAAGACTAAAGGAATGCCAATCTTCCAAAAATCTTGGAATGACAGGATGAAGGGTAAAAAGGATCAAAGGTAGAAAGGTTTTAAGCCATCCTTTTTCAAGAACAACTCCTAAGAAAATTAACAAGGTCATTCAACCCAAAATGAGCACAAGACTATAGATTCATTTGGGAAAAGGCCAAGGAAAAAACCTACACAATGTTGGGAATGTGAGGGAAATCACTTATATAGGGACTGGCCTCACAAAGGAGAAATAATGAGAACTTTCCACAACATTCAAGAGGCTGAAACAATAGAAGATATGGAAGGAAACATGTGAAGTATTTATGAAACACCTAACACACTTAGAGGGGGGGTGAATGAGTGTGGAAATCTTTTTCCAAAAACTTCCCTCTTACAAAAAACTCATTAGTTAGCATTCAAAATTTACTCATTACTCATTGCTGTCATTAATAATCAGTTTTATGTGAATACATATCAGAAACATATATCGGCAATATATCATCAACAAATCATCTCCACAAGGAACACAAGATGTATGTACAATTTTTCTTTTTATTATGGACTTCAATCTTGGGGTTTTTCAACAACAACTGAATAGAGTACAAATATACAAGAGCACCAGATCTATATGCAAGAATCATCTTACATTCTCAACACCAACTGAGATGAGGCAACAATCCTCAACAGATATCAATCTGTACCATAAACAAGAGCATCAACCATGCACCAACCTATGTCAAACAACCTGTAATCAACCTGTACCATAAACAAGTGCATCCAACCATGTACCAAGTATATACCAATCATGTGTCAACTAATCATCAACAATTACTCAGTAATATGTACCAACATCATCAACTATACACCTCATGTATGTGCCAACTCATCAACTGCTTGTCTCAACCATGCCTAGTTTTGGATTAGTCAACAACCCTAACTTGAAATAATCATAACTTTGTACCTGTAATGAATAAATATCTGAAACTGATAAACAATGTTCTTCAGTGTGTTTTATGCAATTCCTCCAAGTTTCACTACTTGGAACCTCTCAAAAAAGGAGTTATAGCAAAAATGGCATACCTT
>JZKD02S1633112.1:55164-72318 GCA_000966675.3 Picea glauca
TTACATCAATCATCAATCAATCAATCCTTTGACATCAATCAATCACTTGACATCAATCAATGACATCAATCAATCAAACCATTGGCATCAATGACAACATGATCCAACACCTTGGGTAGAAAGAAAGCATAATATCAATCCCCCGTGATTGAAGTGGAAGGTAAGATTGATAACCATCCCATAGTAATTTTAATTGATTCTAGAGCTAGCCATAGTTACAATAACTGTAACATTGTTGAAGTATTTCACTTGTAAAGGAGTAAGGATAAGAAATATTGGTTAGTTCGGTTAGCCACAAAGTCTAAGAGGAAGATCAATGAGTTAGTGAAAGATTATCCAATAGACATGAATGGACTCAACACAAAGGTAGATGTGAACATCACTCCATTGGGTTCGTATGATCGTCTAATTGACATGGATTTGTTGGAAAAACACCATGTTTTCCTAGACTGCTACAACAAGAAAATCACATGTCTTGATGAAGAAGGGAAACAAGGCAAGGCTCAAGGAATTCCAAGAGTTGTAGTTGTAAGAGAAAGTTCAACTATGTAGTTGAAAAAGAGCTTCAAGAAGGCATGTCATATTTTTGCAGCCCACATGGAAGAGGTAGCCAGAGATAAAGTGACAAGCATTGAAGACCATCCAGTCTTGAGGGATTTTGAAGATGTTTTTGGGGAAATCCTAGGATTTCCACCAAAGAGAGACATTGATTTCTCTATTGATTTGGTGCCAGGATATTCCCTAGTATCCAAGACACCTTACAGAATGGGCACACCAAAATTGAAGGAGTTGCAAATGTAGCTTGACGAAATTTTGAAGAAGGGGTATATATTCCCAAGTGTGTCACCTAAGGGAGCCCTAGTGCTATTTGTAAAGAAGAAAGATATAAACTTAAGACTATGTATTGATTTGAGAAAACTAAATAAGGTCATCATAAATAACAAATATCTTTTTCCAGGGATTGATGATTTATTAGATCAACTGAAAGGTGTAATAATTTTTTCCAAGATTGACTTGAGATCAGGTTATCATCAAGTAAGGATAAAGGCATAAGACATCATCAGGACATCATTTAGGACAAGATACAAACATTATGAATTTACGGTGGTGCCATTTGGGATATAAAATGAACCAACATTTTTCATGTTCTTGATGAATGGAGTGTTCAGTGAGTACCTGGAAAAGTTTGTGATTGTGTTCCTAGATGATATACTCATATACTCAAAGATAGAGGAAGAACATGAGAAACATTTAAGAATTGTGCCAAATTTTTTAAGAGAGGATAAATTTTATGCCAAACTAAGTAAGCACATATTTTATCAAAAGAAGATTCACTACTAGGGGCATATAATTTCAGAAGAAGGGATAACAATTGATCATGAGAATATAGAATCCATTATAGGATAGCCATAAACAATAAATGTCATGGAGGTCATATCATTCATGGGTCTTGTCAGTTATTAGCGAAGATTCAAAAAAGGATTTTCAAATATTGCAAGCCTAATCACTTCTTTGCAAAAGAAGGGAGTGAAATTTGAATGGACTTCCAGATGTGAAGAGAGTTCTCAACAGCTGAAAGACATCATGACCAGTGTGCCAATATTGAAGTTTTTCAAACTCGGATGAATATTTTTTTGTGTGCATTGATGCATACAAAGAAGTGCCTGGTGGAGTTCTCACAAAAAAATATCATGTAGTATGCCAAGTCCACAAAGTTAAAAGAGCATGAAAGGAATTATGCTACCCATGATCTAGAGTTAGAAACAATTGCACATGCATTACAAATATGGAGACATTACCTCATGGGGAGGAAATTTGAGCCGAGGAATTATCATTGTGGTCTAAAATATTTGTTTGGACAACCCACATTAAATGCCATACAAACTAGATGGATTGGATTTCTGAGTGAATATGACTTTGAAATAAAGCATATAAGAACCAAGGAAAATCAAGTGGCTAATGCACTTAGTAGAAGAGCTCATGAAATGCATATTGCATCCATTAGCATGTATAACAAATATTTAAAAACAAAATTTTAGAGGATGCAAATTCAGATCAACAATATCTAAAAATAAAAGAAACATTACATCAAGGAAATTTACAACACAAATTTAAAGACTTTGAGCTAAAAGAAGATGGAATTCTCATGTATAAAGGAAAAGTGTATGTGCAGAATTCCAATGAGATGAAAAATGCAATGTTGAGGGAAATTCACAATGTGCCATATGTTGGGCACCTAGGATATTGAAATCTTATTGCAGCTATAATAAGCCAATAATTTCGCCAGGTATGAAGAAATAAGTGGCTATTTATATAGCTAGATTCCTAGAATGCCATAAATTGAAGGTTGAACATAGACATCCAATAGGGCTGTTACAACCATTTCCAATTCCAGAATGGAAGTGGGAATTAGTCACAGTGGATCTTATTACAAAGCTTCCTAGAAAACCAAAATAGCATGATTCCATCATGGAGGTGGTGGATAAATTAACTAAGACACCGTATTTTATTCTCATGAAGAAAACACAAAAGGAAACAAATATTGCAAATACATGAAGGAAGTTGCTAGGCTATATGGAGTGCCTAAAGAAATTGTTTCTGACAAAGATCCAAATTTTACATCCAATTTATGGAAAGGTTTGTTCAAGGGATTTGGGACAAATCTAAATCTTAGTACATCGTATCACCCAAAGTCAAATGGGAAAACACAGAGAACTAGCAGAATGATTGAGGAAATTATTAGAATGTATGTGATGGACCAACCATCAAAGTGGGAAGATTATATTCATTTAGTTGAATTTTATTATAATAATGGGTATCAATCATCATTGAAAATGAGTCCATTTGAAGCATTGTATGGTAGGAAGTGTAACACAACAGTGAGTTGGGATAATCTAGCCAACATAAATATTATAGGGCCATATTTGTTGAAGGAAATGGAGGAGAAAATGGAAAAGATCAAGCAAAATTTAAAGGCTACTCAAATAGGAAGAAAATTTATGCAGAAAATAACATAGTTTTTAGATATTTTAAAGTGAGTGAACAAGTATTTTTAAACGTGAAGGAAAAAAAATGTTTGCTAAGATTAGGAAGTTGCTCAAAGTTGGGAGAAAGATATTGTGGACCTTTTGATATCTTATAAAATATAGGGGCATACATGCTAGCATTGCATGCATCTGTGAGAGTGAATAATGTATTCCATGTATCATTATTAAAGAAATATGTGCATGACCCTAACCACATAATTGATTAGATTATGATCCAGGTGGAACAGGAAGTGGATTTCTAGGTGGAACCAATATGAATCCTGGACTGGAAAGTCAAAGTGATCAGGAACAAATTCATAGGATTGGTAAATGTTCAATGTACATGCTATGGTCCTTAACATGAAACATGGGAGCATACAGAAAACATTTAGGAAGAATACCCACAAATATTTGACAATTTTTAAGAAAACAAAAAATAAGAATGCAAGACTCCATTTTGAGTAGCTAGATTTCTAGAGCCACATCTCAGACTCCTAACCAACCTATGCTGGGGACCCTAATAAAATAATGGTACAACCCAATGGAATAAGAGTAATGAAGGGGGTATATTTCTTGAGTCAACGAGTTAAGAGGAATACAAGATTTTGGTTGGAACTGCTACCAGGGTTGTGAAATTACATAGCTTATTTCTTTAAGCATTGTGATGTAAATTTGTATATATGTGTATATTGACATAGTGTGCATTGAGGATGATGCACAATTGTAAGAGAGGGGGAATGTAACATCACTGCTATAATCCTCATTTTAAATGATTCTTAATGTATATATAATGTGTGGTTATGACCAAGCGATGTATATGTGAATTGCATTGCTAAGCTCAATAATAAAATGTGATGCCAACTGCTAAGGGGATATGGACATAGATGGGGGATGAATTAATCCACAAGAGAGGGAAGAGTGTAAGAGAATGTCTAAGAGAGAGGTATAAGGGGGTGTTACCCATGTCTATCAATTAAACCCACTTCCTAAAATTACTATTGATATGTGAACCTTATATTTTGTTATTGAGTGTTCCCAAAGCCAATTATTGAAGACATGTAAGAGGATGGGTGTGAGAAGTCACATCCCATAATTATTGGGAGCATGGGGTTGAGTACAATCAGCTTGGGGAAGTGTGTAAGTCAAGCAAACAAGCAAAGAGAGGAAAAATTGTATGGGTTTTTACAATAGTTTTAGACATTCAATATTTTGGCATGAACAACAAGAAGAGAGAAGAAAATAAGAGTTTGGAGATGGAGCAACCATGAAGGGTGAATTATGGAGCATGTGGGAGTGTTTTTGGAGAATTTCAGAGCGAAATACTGAAGAGACAAGTTTTCAGGAATGAAGAGTGAACTCCCATGTGAGTTGCATTGTAACAACAAGGGTTTGCTAGTAGTTTTCCTAGCAGTGAGTTCCCTTGAGTTCCAAATAGAGAGATTCCTAGTTACCTGTGCCAGAGACACCTTGATAGACAAATGGGATTCCCGAGGGACTGATATCAATGAAGGGGTATATTGTTTGGGTTGGGTAGGTCAAGAGGAAGAGAGTTGGTGGAAAATCATGATATTTGTAGGAGAATACCATTGGGTTGTGGGATGTTTTGAGTTGTGAGTGGACAATGATATGCCTCCCTCTTTTATGGATTGCTAGCCCCAACTTGGGGGTGACTTTCTTTTGAGATTTGGAATAGAAACTCTATGGTTGGGTGGAACGTATGTCCCAAGCAACTGGTTGTACAACTGAATTAAAAGATAATTGTTTTATCTATTTGTGTGTTGTATTTATGGGTTAAATTGTTGCGTATTGAATCCATGCTTGAGAAATATTATATGTTGTTGTGTTGAGTTATTTAAGATGCATTCATGTCATTTTTTTAGCATGATGTAGATGCATTTAAGTAATGGTAATAGATAGTAGTTAAACCCAATTGTAATTTATAGCTCGTAAGCTATAGGAAATTAGTTAGTAGAATATTTCATTTTCATGAATTTTCCACATGTAATGGACCTCAACTGGGTTGGGGAATGTTGAAAATCCTAGGGTTTTGCTGCTTCAAGTGAGTCATATTGACATTTTCACTATAACGTTTTTTATGGGATGTTTCATATAGAAAAAATTGGAGGTTAAGAAGACATATCATAGTAGGTTTGGTAAAATTTTCAAGTTCTGGTTTGTTATACTTTCATAGATATAGACTATGGAAGATAAGGTTTTTGACTCATCCTGAAATCCGTTTTAAATGAGTCATCTTTGAATTTTTTCTATAATTTTATTTTAAGAAGTTTCAGACACAAAATATGTGGAGACTAAGTATAAATTTCATAGCACATGTGGTCAAAATTTCAGGTTCTAGTTTGCTTTATTTTCTAAGATATAGTCCATCGAAGACAAGGTTTGTGAATAATCCTAAAGTTAGATATCTTGATATTTTCACTATAACTTTATTTTAATGAAGTTTCAGACTCTGAAATTTTCAGAGTCGTGAATTAATATAGTGAAGTACATGTGGAAATTTTTTCAGATTTATACTGATTGTATTTTATGATATATTGGTTGTGGAAGTTAGAGTTTTTGAACAAGTTATTTTCTAGTGATTTGAGAGATTTTTCCATGGTTATCAAGTTCATTTTAAAAAAGAAAATTTAGAGACATGTTTTGTTGTCTTTAAATAACACAAGATCTGTCATTAAATGATTAAAACTACAGTTGGGGAATAAGACATGTAGGAAATAAACATGGTTTCATGTGGTTGGAAACACATTGTTTCACCTAGTTGGAAACTCTTGTTGGCACCCCTTTGAGTAGTACTGCATTAGACAGTACCTATAAAAGGAATATCACTTCCACGTACCTTTGGGTATATAGGAAGTTCCTTGGGTATACATGAAACCATTATTAGATAAGAAATTAGACCATCTTGTCTCTATAGTACATTGAGAACACCACTTAGGGACACCACTCTCCAATACTTGCTAGCGAGAAATAACCTCCCTTTAAATACACCAGGGTTCAGAATGTAGGCAAAGAAAATAATCATCTAAAAGCTAATTAATTCTCTATACTACAACAAACATACCAAAACTAATATAAAGAAAGCAAAGAGAAAGGATATCGGGTAACTATACCTCTAATCAAACGTCTGGTGATGATCTCCTCACGCTTGGAAGTTCCATTGACTGCACGCCTCCTCCTAGGGATGACCTGCATCCAAAGATTGACAAATAGAGAAAGACAAGCATGTTATTCCATATATAAGTTAGGGTTATATGTTATAATTCCAATCATAAATCAATAAAAGTATTCAAGACACCATCATTTGGGATAGGAAAATGTAATTCTTTTATTCATAACATGAAGATTATACCTTTACAATCTAATTCGGTTATCATTCCGCGAACCTAGTCCGGGCTCCTCTTCACCATGCTCCAAGTGCATCTTGTATGAACTTCTCCTCTCAACCTTATGATCTCTTCTATGGAAGTGAATGGGTTAAATGGAGGAAGAAAGGGATAATGAGGGAATGCTGAGGCAATTTCTCACAAAAGCCAACAATATCTTAGGCAAGGAGGGGAAGTGAAATCAGATAGAATTTCACTGTTCTTATTCTTAGATATGAAATAAGACCCCAAAACCTCCTTTTATATGCCAAAAGGATGGTTATTCGGTTGGTTGACGGGCTATAGCAGGTGGGTTAGTTGGGAAACCTCCAATAGCCCATCAATTTCAACGAATTCCTTGCAATTTTTTTTTTTTTTTTGCAACTTTTTCAAGCATATGTGGGATGCAATGGTGCAACATGCATATGTATGTGAGATGTAGTGGTGCATCAAGCGTATGTACGCGAGATGTAATGTTGTAGGGCGCATACATATTCGAAAAATTGTTTTTTTAAGAAGATCTTCTCAACAGTGCTTTTGAAAAAAATGCAAGAAAGAGGGCCAAGACCATGTATGCATGTGTAGGGAAATTTAGGTATATAATAGATGCCCCCTAATGTGTGAGGTAAAAATAGCAATTGGTGGCTGAAATACATTACAATATCTTCACCAATGTATGATATCGAGTGAGCCTGGGACCAGAGTTCAGGAGGTGCCATCTACAAAAAAACAAATGTCTCTCTGAGACGGGCATACCCATGATCGGGATGAAATAAATCATGGCTTCCAATCAAATAAAATGCAGATCCATGTCATATAACTATATAAAGTGTAGCCACGAGCAATACAAAATGGATCTACATCTCAAAACTAGTCGAAGATATACAAGTAGAGTATCCATTTTCAAGAAGCCAATGATGCTCGATGGCTAGAGATGAGGCCTTTAGAGCTCGAACAACTACTTCAAGATCTTGAAAACTCAGGTAGGATTACAATGCAAGTGTATGACTTCACTACCCTGAGGTATTCAATGACTCGTCAGGAAAAAGAAAGAGGATATCGATGATCAGGCAGAGAACTTCGTCGATTTTGAATTAGGACTTGACTGGACTCTCGGGATGGCTTGTTATCACGCAGTTTGTATTTTAGGTCACAGGCTACAGGATGGTGGACAAACTGGCGTAACTAGAACCTTCCCCACCCAATGTCACCTCGATGGGGAGGTTCTTTCTGTTTAGGGAGGTTATCCTAGGGGAGACGTCCCCGGTAACCTGGGGTTTGAAGAAGCAAAGAATAAAAGGTCAAGATTTAAGGTTTTCCCTCCTTGCAGGTTACCACTGGTATCATATAATCCAGCTAATCAGCCAATAAAGAAGTGAAGTCCCTATTGAAAACACCTGCTTGGAACAAGATGACAACAATACAATACTTGCAGGCTATAACTCAAAGGGTTAGTACTTCTTAACTATCTGATTTGAATTTATAAGCAATATAATAGACAAGATGAGGTCAACGTTCTGCTAAGTAGCCTATGTAAGATCACCAATTCATCAATGTCTACAAAAATTACCAAGCCAACAGTATTGTCAATCAACAATTGTTCAATAAAGGCCTGACGTCATCATTTAATTGCTTATTTACTAGTTAGAAGGCTTGCTGCGTCAAGTATGACATCAACTTAGGTTAGTAGCATTAGGGTTAGTTAGGGTTTCAAAAAATTAAAGTTTTAAAACATGATTTTACACACTACAAGCTCAACGTTGGAGAAATTACCAGTGCCTTGGGGTGAAATGGAGTCAAAATCAAGGGCAACAGGTCTCAGGAGGACTTAAACTTAGAGACTAGAAGGTAGGGTTCCAAGGTTCTGCAATGGTAGGGCCTTGGAATCAAAACCCTAAGGGAAGGAGGCTCACTCCGGTGTTGCTTAAGCAAGGCCTCGTGCTCCTTCCTCTTTCTCTAAATACACTTGACAAAATGGCTAGCTTCAAAGTACAGATTTAAGGGAGAGGGTGTTGCAAAGGCAAGGCCTTCAAACCCTAGGAGGTGAAACCCTAGGTGTAGTCTAGCTAGGCCTAGGACGTCTCCTCTTTTCAACCTATAACCTCAACGCTAGCTCAGAAAAAGGGAGAAAAGTGTAGCAACAACTAGGCTATATCTTCCTTTATCAATGGCTAAAACAATTTCTCAAACAAGGGGACATATAGCAGTGACCTACTTGTGTGCTTGCTACCTTAGGTTTCAAGATTCAAAAATATAATAGCAAAATGTAAGAAATTAAGACTACAACTATTCACTTAAGAATTTTTGCATGGAAAATTCACTTACATGACATGAAGAAAGCATAATCAAACCCTAGTTGTAAACCTTCCTTGAGAGAAACACCATATATGCCAAGAGAAATCCTCCAACAAGAGTTGCGCCTCACTTTAAAATACCAAGAGAACCAAACTAGGGCACAAAAGATAATATCTCACAAGAGAGTGAGTTGTCTCTGTTATAATGAGGGAAACACATCCTCAATATATACCAATCCATGACCTCTTAATTACAAAATAGGTCATTAAAATAGCCGACAAGGATGACTACAAAATTTACACTGTTTTTACATTAAGTGCTAGAAAAATGACATAATATGAGCAAAAGGTGGGACATCAATCCCTTCTGAGGGAGACGTTGGCCTCTTTTGGTCATATCCAGCATCCATAAGCCATACGTTAGCCCTTCTAGGGCTCTTCCAAGCTGCCACACGTGATAAACAACCTCATCACACCGCCACATGCTCAAGATAACATCCAGGTCTCCTGGGTGACGTCCTGTCCATCAAAGGCAAACGTTCCATCTGCAGTGGGTGATTCCCCCTAGGCCGGGCTCTGCCAAAGTGTCCTGGGTGGAACGTCCTTCTTTCTTCCTGTGCAAAGGCTCATCACAACATTGTCCTATCTCTTCCATCCTAGCAACCATCTGATGGGATCTTCAGCCCCATGGAGGTCCGAGCTAATCATATCCCCATGTGTACCGGTCCACTGGTACCTGCCCGTCGGGTATGGTCCTGCACATCAAAAACTTCACCCTCCATGGGCTCATCAGTCCTTGGGATCATAGAAATGTCAATCATGTTTTATCATTAAATTTATCAAATACATGCATAAAACCCCTAGCATATCATCTAATAGCTCAAAGACATTACACTGATCTACTATACAAAGTTTGAAGAAATAGACAGAATAACCTATTGGGCCAGTATCCATAAGAAGAAGAAAGTTTCCACAGAAGATTATTCAAACCATGTAACATGAAGTGATATGGTCTAAGGATGTCCAGTCATAAGGAAGACCAAGGGTAGGTATTGTCCGTGGGTGCCTTTGTAGGAGGTGAGTTGTACCCGTCATGTATGCAGTTTTTTCCAAGCCCTTTCATTGCCTTTATTCTTTTCTTATTTGTTACCTTTTCTTTCCTTTTTACTTCAAGGTCTGACCAGAGGACACTGGCTTGGCATGGTGACCAGAGCTGACAATGTTACCCACTAGTATTTTCACAGAAATGATAAGGTTGGCTCGTGATGAGACCCCCTTTCCCTTGGCCATGCAACCAAGGGTCATTGCCCTGGCGTGGTGACCAGATAATGGCAATGTCATACTGCTAGATACCTATGAACATAATGGGATGGATCGTGATGAGACCTCCCATCCTCTTGGTTAGGTCTTGTTTTATTATTTTTCTTCGGGTCCCTTTTGTTTCTTATCGAGAGGCCTTTTATTGCCTTCTTGGGGATCCCTAGGAGAAGCATCTCTAGGTTTTATTTCCTATGGATTTTATCTTTTACCAGCTACTTTTACCCCCTGGGCCTTTAGCCCCTTCTTCCCACAGGATGAAGTGTAACCCCTCAAGTAGGTCATCCTAATGCCTGGACTAAGGGAATGGGATGGATGTATGAGAGATAAGATGTAAAGTGATAGTATGGTGGGAGTGATCGATGGATCTTCAAATCCCCCCTTGTGGCTAACCAAAACCCATGGATACAAGCTTGCTAGGGCACCCCATTAATCCCCCCAACAATGGTCAAGTGGGTTAGTGTAAGATCCAAGCAGTTATCAGAAATGTAAGGAACCTGATGCACATATAAGAAAGTCATAATGATCAAACATGACACATACCATGATACCCAGACGAATTACCTCATGGAGCAAGAGTCTTCTTTGATGCAAGTCCAAGCTGATGGTGATGGATGCTTCTGCTGCTGATAGGACAAATCTTGTGAAGAAGAAGAAGGATGGGCCCTCCAGGGCCATGCTCAGGTCAATCCTGCTCTCGGTACTCCATGTCTAGGACCTGTGGGCCTCGAGACATGATCTCCTAGTTATCCCTAGAAAATGGGGATAACATGGTTGGCTCATGAGTTTAAGAGACAAACTACATAAAGGTCAACTCAGGTTGGGTGAAACTTCCCTCGGAAAAAAGCACGAAAGATGATCAGACTCAGGAAGCATGACATTGACATAAGTTCACGATGCAGGAGGCAATGAAAACTTTCCATGTGGTTGGAAGAGTAACCAAATGAAGGAGGACACATTTCTATGTAGAAAAAACAAATTCCTAAGGTCATACTAGATCCCAATGCTTGACGAACAAATGAAAGGATGTTCTTTGTCCAAGGGAAACTCTTTGTGCTTACGAAAAAATAATACGTATTTCCCGTCCCCTCTTTTTGGGATATTTGATTTTTTCGTCTTTTTCAAATTTTTAAGAGATTGGAAAATAATAAAAGAATGATACATTACAAAGGGGGGACTAGTGTCGCAAGCGAGCATACTAGTTCCAAGCACAAGAAACATACTAATTCTTAGAGCAAGGAGGCATGTGCAGGAAAAGGACACTCGGGGAAAATTCCTCCATGGGTCAAGGTGTTAGGTCTCAGAGAAAAAACATGTTACAAGGCTTGCATATAAGACATGCTTCAAAGGTTCAGTTGAGAGAAACATGGAGCCAAAATTAGGTCAAATACATAGAGATGCAAATGCAATTAGCAAGACACAATGAAATCCCCTTCAATGAAATTTTAACGAGCCCAGAGAAGGTAAGCTCAATATTTGTTTCACATTTAGAGAGTCTAAAAAAATGTAAAAGAAGACTCCAGGGAGTACCTTTTTCAGAGATAGTCTAGTCGGTTCGAAAAAGGTTAAACTTGCACTGAAAAGATGTTTATTCAAAACCATTTTAATGAGTGTGACAAAGACAAGATCACTCTGTAATCTTTTCAATTTTCAGGACTCTAAAAAGAGCTTAACTATGGACTCACAACCTTTTTCTAAGTTTTGTCTCCTTATCTCGAAAAAGTATAAAAGTTACTGAGGAGAAATCTCCCGAGGCATACCTTTTTCCGCTATAATCTACAGGTTGGAAAAAGGGTTAAACTCATGCCAATAGATGTTCTTCTCGACCAATTTAACAAGTGTGAAGGAACAAGGTCACTCAGTGATTTTTTCAATTTTAGGGAGTCTGAAAAGAGCTTAACTATGGACTCCATGGGGGTTCCTTTTTTGTAAGTAACCTCCAAGGCCCAAAAAATGTGATAAACTAAAACCAAGGAGAACGTTCCTTTTTCGAAAATTTAGTCCCTCGGGCCCGAAAAAGGGTCAAAATTACGCCTGAGAATACTCTTCTAGAAAACCAAAGTTCCTAGAGCATACCTTTATTCATGCAATTGACCATTCAGACCAAAAAAGGGGTAAAATACTGACAGGAAGACGTGCCTTCAAATTTGAGTTTGGTGAGCATGAAGGGAAAAAATATTGTTAGACAATATTTTCATGTTTAGAGAGTCTGAAAAGGATTAAAAAAGACTCTAGGGGGATACTTTTCTTAGTTAATCCAGACAATATTGAAAAGAATAAATACAGTCTCATCAAATGTTTCTTTCGAATTATAAAGTGATCTTAAAAGACAACAAAGCATTCTCATTTGGGAGTCCCAAGGGTGAGGTAAAAAATGATGGTGCATCAGATGAGTGAGGCTCAATCTCGTCATCAGGACAGGGCTAAAAAGGACTCCTGAGCCTATAGTCATTACTGACATCATGGACGCCAAAATGAAACAAGGATCTACCTAGGGCATTCATGTAAAGGTAGGCTCTACCACTTAATTATGACACTTCTAGAGCATCAATGAAGGTTCTGTGTCATACTTCGGTGAAGTCGATCCTATGGCAAAGAGGAAAAGACAACGAGATGCATAAAGTGGAGGTGAAATCCTAACTTATATGCAAAAAGTTGGAAAAAATGACTTTTACCAAAGGATACCAACGTGACCCATCCCCAAAAGGTTACCAAACCAAAGGAAAAGCATATCATAACATCCAATAAGAAACTCATAAACAAAATCAAGTGATAATCAAGTGTGGACAAACAACAAAGGGGGTCAAAAAGTTGAAAAAAAGGCCAAATAAGTCTATAAATAGAAGCTGACAACTCGTTTTCACCATTGCATTTTGAAAATTGACCAAAAGGAGAAAAAACCGCTTTGCTAAAGAAGTTGATTCTGGGAGCTTCAGTTGACGAAATGAACTTCCGCTTGGACCAAGTAAGTACAAATGCATCTCTCTTGCATTTCAATTCCTTAATTATTCATTTTTTTTTTGAGGGGGGCATTCTCTCTTAAAAAGGGTGGCCCTACATGTACACGGGTTTTCCAAGGACAACCTGTGTATGTATTCAAGAAGAAAACACTATGCCCGCGTACATACACAACTGAGGCCAAAACAACCCATGTACACTCTCAAAAGATTGGAATTTAAAAAAAAAATCAAGAGATAACTCCCTTTTATTTTCCATGGAACATGATGCATGTCCGTTGAAGGGAGAGGGAACACAAGGACATTAATGTAGTAGTCAAAGATGACCTTGCTACCATTGCCACATTAAAACGATTCGGGTTGTGGAAGTTCTTCCAGTGTTCATTTATGAGGGTACAACCCAAGCTACTGAACGCCCTGATTGACTACTGGCATCCGGATGCAGAGGCATTCATGATAAAGGAACAATCATTGAATCCAACGATCGAAGACATATACTTCTTGATTGGCCTCTCGAGGAGAGGGGAACCAGTCAATCTACATACATTTCCCCTCGATACTTTTAACATTAAGGACTACATTTAGATGTACTATGAGGTCGACACTGAGAAGGTAGGTTCTCAAGAGCATATTCACATGATCACGAGTCTGTCTCTGAGAGTGATATTACTACTTATTGGGCAGATTACTGGATCCACGACCCTTAACCAAGCTTCTCGAGCACACATGCATTGTGTTATTCCATGCTAGGAGGCCCATACCTTTGACTGGAGTACGACCATGCTCACATGCATGAAGATACAACTGATAGAGTGTCAGAAACATAGCAATAAAAAATTTGGGTTTGGTACTATTTTATGCTCATTCTTCTTCTTCGAGAGTACCCAGCCTTTGTCCTAGAGAGACTTCGTGGGGGCATGTGGCCTTCTTCCTAGAAGTGTGTATATGGGAAGCATTTCTACCATGATAGGGGGGAGGGAGGACCATAAAGGCCTTCGACGATAAATTTTTTGAATGGTGGGCACGACAGATTCCGGTGATAGAGGACTACCCCTATGCTAGAATCAACTTTTCCAGAGATCCATACATGCCCATGCCTCCCAGAGAGGAGCTAGGAGAGATAGGTAACATGTTTTTTAATGTTATTTAAAGTTTTAATTGATTTTGTATATATAATTTTTATGTGTGTATAAAGTACTAAATTTCATTCATCTACTATGTACAGATGTGGGACTAGTTCGTCCGACAGACTTCGTGAGGACTCAACGATGTCCTCGACCAGAGGCGGGACCATCAACAGTCAACGGACCGGCAGCCATAGGGGGACCTCCAAATGAAGAGGCTGAGAGGGTTTTGAGATGAGTGGAGCACAACCTCATTGTGCTCACTCGCACAATACCCATGGCTGAGATCAAGGATCTCTCACTTGCCATGCAACCTCATGTAGTGGGGGTGCCACGAAATTGGGTCCACCTTTTTCGGAGTTTGGCCAACGTTTTTGTTCATTATGGTAGGGCCAATATGCCCCGAGCTTAGTTAGGCTAGACTTTAGATGTGCTGAGGGAACCTTTGTACATGTATTTTTTGAGGGCTTAAGCCCACCGATGTATACTGAACCTCATTTTTAGGCGTTTGCGCCCACCTATGTACTCATAACACTTTTGATATATATATATATATATATATATATATTATTTGTCTTATGGATCACATTTTTTTTAAATGTATGTACATGTGTTTGTGTGTGCAATATTCCAATCTAATACTTGATTAGCTAGAGTATCTGTCATATGATTAAATATCCTAGGAACATGGATATACATAATGTAATCAAAGTAACATTCTAAGAGGTGTACCCTAAGGAAAATTCAGTGCAAAGTAGGATCATAAATACGGTAAACTCCATTTAACTGGGACACAACCAGTTGAGCATCTAGGTAAACCCGGAGGTATGAAATGCCATGCGACAAGGCATCGCGAAGCAACTCTATCACTGCGCTGTAGTTAGCGACATTGTTTATAGAATCACCTAGACAAATACCTCTATAAGATAGAAACTGTCCTCGAGGTGTGAAAATCACCCAAGATGCAGAAGAAAGTCTCCGAGTGTGTCGGCTAGCACCATCCGTGAACCCAAAATGCACCTCTGATTCACTTGACATTGATCCGTAGGATCTTTTAATGACTATGGTTGAGTTTTAATTTTGCATGCGTTAATTAACCATTTGAGAAACTTAGTGAAAGAATGAGGAAAGAAGAGGAATTATAACAACCATACATACATTTGTATATCTGAAATGAAATAATAGACAACAAACCATAACACGCAGATTGATAACGGAGTTAGGCACAACTTTGCCTACGTCTTCAGACCTTTGTCTCTGTGGGGGAGGCTTCTTTATTTCTGTTCAAGAGCTCAAAAATACATCGCAGCAGTGCCAATTGGTTACAAGACTGATTTGGTCATGTTCGTCCAGATCTCAAGAACCCTGCAAAGAAAACGACACGCAAAACGGACGTCCGAAGCTCCCAGAAATGGCCCGACAACGTCTGCTCCTCAATATCTTCCCTACATCAAAATGGATTTGGCTTGGCTTCTCCTCAACATAACTCTACTCTGAATGCTCTCCCATGGCCTCAAACAGGCTTGGTCTATATAGATATGAATTTGGTTGCTCATCTCCAACTTCCTCCCAAAATTTGGGCTCCAAAAATGCCCAATATCTCCCAAAAATGGAGAAAATCAACAAATATCAGGCATATTATTATTAAAAATCCAAAATCTTAACCAAAAAATCCATTGTATAAAAATTATTGGGCATTATCCCCTAGGCCTGGGTGCGCGCCCCTTAAACTCGGTCATATGAGTGATCCATATGGCCACGCGCCCATGCACTGGTCCCTTCCTCATGCTCCAGCTCCTGGATCTTTGGCATATACATAGGACCACGGGCCACTGGTTATAACCTCCCGCGCATATTATGTAGGGATAGCCCCCACCCTCAGATGTATGGGGGTTATGTGACCACGGGCTGGGGCTTAGCCCCCAACCCCCTCCTTTATGCGCCATATTACAATACCATGCAATATGTTTTATAATGTGGGTTTTATAACATAAACAATAATTTGGCGCATTGGTAAAGGACCATTTCTTAAGGTGTTGGGCCTGGTGGTGGTCGTGGATTCAAAACCCATGGACCCAAAAACATTTTTTGAAACATGCCACTTCAAATGATGACTAGGTGCCACGTGGCTTCCCTTGACTGGGCCACGTGGCATCTCCCCATTCGACGGATTAATGCCACTTGTCAACTATTGACTGGTCCAGTTGCCTGCCACATGTCTGCCCTGTCAGCGAACCTGCCCAATAACCACCAGCCAGAGAGTGCCACATCATATCCTGCACAGTCATCATGCTGATGTCATGATGACATCATCATTGACTTTTTGACCAGTTGACCTTTGACTTTTTCCCTGTTTGGGCTTCCGATCAGAACGCGATAACTTTTGCATATGGAGCCCATTTGACGAAGTAAATATACTGTCGGAATCAGGAAGACGAGACAGAAGCAATGGCACTAGTTTCTTCGCATTCTGAGCACTTTCATTTTTGAGCATTTTTAAGCCATGTCAGGCTTCTGGATCCGATTTCGGATCACACCTCCCCACAAAAAGACCTTTTGGTCCCCAAAAGGTTACTGACCAGTCAACAAGCTCGGGATAGGCCACCCGGCTTGTCCCCTGTCTCTGAACTCTGTCTTGTGCACCTGTCTCATCAAGATCAATTGTAATACAATCATGACAACTAACAGTATATTGTTAGCCATTTGAACCCTGTTACATCTTACTGAAGCCACTATCATCCATGTAGAAAACATTGCTAATGATAGTATCAAAAAGACGACTGCAAATGAGCTGATATACTTGAAATATCTGCACGACATGAGCTTATCTTGAAGCAACTTATGATTGATTTTCCATTCCACAACCATGTCTTGTTCTTGCTTAAGATCAATTAATTCATTTGAAACAATTATTGGTTTGTTGCTTGCTTGCACTGCCTTTCTTAATTGTTCCATTGTTTGAAGTGTTTTATTTTCTTTAACACGATGAGCATGAACCACATAATCATGACCTGCTTTAGTGAATTGATATTGATTCTTTGTCCTGTAGAAGATTG
>JZKD02S1633112.1:73159-84023 GCA_000966675.3 Picea glauca
CTTGAAGAAGAAGGAGAAGAAGGAGGTGTTGATGGAGGTGAAGGAGGAATTTGAGGATGGTCCTCTTCCTCTTCACTTTTTCCTTTTGAAGAATTACCCAAAACTGGTCGCTTCCATTCTAAATAATCTTCATACAAAACTTTCACCATCTCCGACATAGCATGGAATGTTTTCTGGAACTCTTTCTCATCTTGAGAAATCCCTTCTTCCGATGCCATCTTCTCGCTGTGAGAAGCTCTCTTTCTCAATCCAATTAATGGATTCTCTGCAACAAGATGACCTTCACCACACTGTAGCTTTTCCTTGGTTAACATGCAAAACTCAAATCCAAACGTCAACTAGCTCTGATACCACTTGATCCGTAGGATATTTTAATGACTATGGTTGAGTTTTAATTTTGCATGCGTTAATTAACCATTTGAGAAACTTGGTGAAAGAATAATGAAAGAAGAGGAATTATAATAGCCATATACACATTTGTAGATCTGAAATGAAATAATAGACAACAAACCATAACACGCAGATTGATAACGGAGTTCGACACAACTTTGCCTACGTCTCCGGGCCTTTGTCTCTATGGGGGAGGCTTCTTTATTTCTATTAAAGAGCTCAAAAATACATCGCAAAAGTGCCAATTGGTTACAAGACTGATCTGTTCATGTTCGTCCAGATCTCAAGAACCCTGCAAAGAAAACGACACACAAAACAGACGTCCGGAGCTCCCAGAAATGGCTCGACAGCGTCTGCTCCTCAATATCTTTCCTGCATCAAAATGGCTTTGGCTTGGCTTCTCCTCAACATAACTTTGCTCTGATTGCTCTCCCATGGCCTCAAACAGGCCTGGTTTATATAGATCTGAATTTGGTTGCTCATCTCCAACTTCCTCCCAAAATTTGGGCTCCAAAAATGCCCAATATCTCCCAAAAATGGAGAAAATCAACAAGTATCAGGCATATTATTATTAAAAATCCAAAATCTTAACCAAAAAACCCACTGTATAAAAATTATTGGGTATTATCCCCTAGGCTTAGGCACGTGCCCCTTAAAATCGATCATATGAGTGATCCATATGGCCATGCGCCCATGCGCTAGCCCCTTCCTCACGTTCCAGCTCCTGGATCTTTGGCATATACATAGGACCACGGGCCAGTAGTTATAACCTCCCGCGCATATTATGTAGGGATAGCCCCCGCCCTCGGATGTATGGGGGTTACGTGACCACGGGCTAGGGCTTAGCCCCCAACCCCCTCCTTTATGCACCATATTAGAATACCATGCAATATGTTTTATAATGTGGGTTTTATAACATAAGCAATAATTTGGCACATTGGTAAAGGACCATTTCTTAAGGTGTTGGGCCTGGTGGTGGTTGTGGGTTCAAAACCCATGGACCCCAAAACATTTTTTGAAACATGCCACTTCAACTGATGTCTGGGTGCCATGTGGCTGCCCATGACTGGGCCACGTGGCATCTCCCCATTCGACGGATTAATGCTACTTGTCAACTATTGACTGGTCCAGTTGCCTGCCACATGTCTGCCCTATCAGTGAACCTGCCCAATAACCACCAGCCAGAGAGTGCCACATCATCTCCTGCACAGTCAACATGCTGATGTCATGCTAACATCAACATTGACTTTTTGACCAGTTGACCTTTGACTTTTTACCTGTTTGGGATTTCGATCAGAACGCGATAACTTTCGCATACAGAGCCCGTTTGACGAAGTAAATATACCGTCAGAATCAGGAAGACAAAACAGACGCAATGGCACTATTTTTGTTGCATTCCGAGCACTTTCATTTTTGAGCATTTTTAAGCCCTGTCAGGCTTCTGGATCCGATTTCAGATCAGACATATGCCACATTGAAAAAGAAGACATAAATAACTACATGTTCACAAAACAAAAAGACAAAAAATTGCATAATAACTATACATATGTACAAGAAGTCACCCATGTGATGAACCTAAGAGTAACACTTCTTGAGGTAGAGCCCATTTCTAGGCTCTGCCAAGGCATTTCCTTAAAATTCAACCAGACGGTAAGTGCCCTTCTTCAAGACCTCTTTCATAATGAATGATCTGAACCACATGAGTTTGAACTTGCCTTCCCCTAGGGGATCTTTGTCTTGATCATAGACCAGGACAAGATTGCCTTCAGAAAAAATTTGAGGATGAACGAACCGATCGTACTAACACTTGACTTGTTTCTTATGAACCTCATTGGTCGAGGTTGCATCACGTTGTTTCTCATCAAGGTGTTCGAGATATAGTAGGAATTCCTCAAGTGGTGAAGTGTCTGGAAGTAATTCCATTTCCAACTTTAGAGAAGGGATCTGACACTCAATAGGTAAGACTTATTCTAGCCCATTTACGAGTTGAAAAGGTGATAAACCGATGGGAGTCTTCATAGATGTTCGATAGGCCCACAACACCTAATACAACATCAACTGCTAATTTGACTTGGCATAATTGATCGTTTGTTGTAGAATAGTCTTGAGGGACTTATTCATAGCTTCAACCTGACCATTCGCGTGTGGGTAATAAGGTGACGAATGCTCTTGCCTCAACCCAATATTTGATGTTAACTTGGTCATCATTTTATTTTGGAGGTGACTATCGTGGTCGGTGACAATCTCCTTCGAAATGTCGAACCTTGCTACTATCCGGTTAAAAATGAAAAGAATCATTGTTTCGCCATCATTGTTAAATGTTGGCATAACCTCGACCCACTTCGTGAATTAGTCTACTACCACGATGATATAAGGATGCCCCCTGGATGAGGTTGGGTGACATGTATTGAAATAAATCTCCCACTTGGTGAAAGGAGCAACAACAATGACAGGAAATATAGGAGAAGGATGTGTTCGCATCTTCCGAGAGAAGATCTGACACAGGTGGCACTTCTTGACTGCCTCAACATAATTCTTGATTAACGTAATCCAAAAGTAATCGACACATAGAATATTTTGGGATGTTTCCAACCCAGAAAAATGATCACCACATGCTACAGTGTGGTAGTCGTTTAGAATGAGCTCTTCTTTTTCGTGGACAAGGCACCAACGAAGAATGAAATATACACCTAGATGATACAAAGTGTCATCGAGTATGAAATGGTTTCGTGCTTGATGGAAAATTCGTCGATGCTCATCGCGGTAAGCAGAAGTGTGACACTTCAAAGTTTGGAGATAGACTAGTATATCTCCATACCAAGGGTCTGAAGACATGATTAGAAAAATATCTCCTTTGTTAGGTGATTCTTCGGGCATGATATCACTAGTCTCGACTGAAAGTTCCGAAATAAGTTTGGAAAAGAGAAACGACTTTTTGGATTTCGTGGAAAAAAAATTCAATTCAAATTCCTCGAGGATTACAATACATCTACTGATTTTTACACCAATGACCCATCGTGTCAACACATATTGAAAAGGGTTCACAACGACAATGACGGTGGTCTTGCAAAGAAAAATGTAATGACATAACTAATGGACAACATGCACTGCTGCCAAAGAAAGATTCTCAATGTGAGAATAGTTGAGTTCTGGCCCAACCAAGCCTCGACTAAGGTAAATAACTTTCTCCTCAAGTAGATAATCCTCATGCACCAAGACCATGACGATGGTCGTCTCTACCACAGCCAAATACAACAAGAAATATTTGTTATAATTAGGGGGTCATAGCACAGGGGTAGACGTAAGGGCGCATTTCAATGCTTCAAAAGAGCGCTGAGCGTCTTCATCCCAACAAAACAGGACTCCCTTTTTCAATAGATGCATAAACCCTTTAGTGATCTTGGCGTAATTCGTGACAAAAATTCGAATAAAGTTCGCTTTCCACCGTAAGTTCTGAAGTTGGGGTATTGTGCATGGGGGAGGCAACTGAAATATCGCCTCAACCTTGAGAGGATCAACCATGATCCCTATTGTCGAAACAATGAAACCTAAGAGATGACCCGACGTCATGCAAAAACTGCATTTTTTTAGGATTGAAGCGAATCTGATAGTAGCAACATCGTTCAAATATTAGTCGGAGGTGTGCAGGATGATCATATCCCTTGCAAGAGCATGATTCTATATCATCAAGATATGCCTCAACTAAATGTCTAAGTTCGTGAAAAGAAAACGACATGGCCCGCTGTAAAGTGGCTCCAACATTCTTCAAGCCAAAAGACATCTTACGATATGAGAACGTGCCCCAAGAACAAATAGAAGTGTTTTTATGATGGACTTCAGGTTTGATCTGAATCTAGTTATATCTCAAAAAACAATCCATGAATGAAAATACCTCACAACCAACGCATTCATCGACAATATGATTGATGAATGGGGTGGGAAAATTATCTTTCAGACAGGCCTTGTTCAAATCATGGAATTCCATGCACACATGAATCACACCTTGTTTCTTGCTGATCAGAATAAAATTTGACACCCATCTCGTCATCTGCACGGGGTAGATAAAACCGGATTTAAGCAGTTTCTCTATGTCAGCCTTATTTTCCACCGCTTTTCGAGGATTAAGCGAACAAATATTCTATCAGATTGAATTGGCGTCAGGATAAGTCGTTATTTCATGTTTGATGATTCTTGGGTCTATTCCTGACATTTCCTCGTAAGACCAAGAAAAAATGTCACATAATTCCTTAGATAAATTTGTATAAATTCAAATCTCTTTTGGGGAGCAGTCCGCTCCGAAGAAAACATTCTCCACATTGCCAGGGGTTCTGGAGATATATATGGGAATCGTTTCAATGATACTTTCCATATTACCATTGACATAAAATGCATGTGTAGCCAGAGGATTAATAGGACAAGACCTATTTCCATTCACAGTCGAAACAAACTCTCTCGCCTCTATTCTCCTTAACTCTGGAAAAAAATAGGATCTATGATGAAGATCAACCCAGGGTCTATCTGGACTAGTCAATTCCTCAAGAATCACCTCATCAGAGGGAAAGACCAGGTCTAAAGTATTTGTAGTGTCAAGATAACCTTGAGCCCAAATAGGCTCGAGAACTGGATCTAAATCCTGTGCAGGAGTCGGATCAGGGTCTACTGAAGCTTGTTGGACAACGCTATACAAAAATTCAGCCGCAAACAAGAGAATGGCCATGCCAAGATTCCCTATCCTTTACATCGAAGCTGATGGGGAAGGAAGAGTCCTCGAATCATGAAAGTAAGTCGTTCAAAATGATGATACTTGAAATATTTCAACCCTAGGCTAGTCGGGGCAGCCAATATAAGCTTGACATTTCCAGAAGGAGGTGGGTAATCAAAAGTACCCATCAATGATGGACACAAGCCAAACCCTAAGTTGGCAGTGTCAGGATGAGGATTATCTATCATTGAGACCATGGAAGCCCTCGATGAAGGGTCAAGATGGAAAAAGGACGACTGGTAAATGGTCACAATTCATCCCTTGTGCGGAAACAACAAGAGATGAAAAACTGTAGCAACCACCGCATGCATATCATAAGTCCAACTCCTCCCTAACAAAATGTTGTAGCCGAGAGGCGCATTGAACACTTCAACTTCAACACACACAATATTTCCACCTAACTGCACGGGGAAAGATGAAATGATTCCATGTGGTCTGAACGACTAACCTTCGAACGTCATAAGAAACGTAGGAGATAGAGATAAACTGGGTTGGCCAATGGCCTTCCAACACACCAACGACATCACGCAAGTTGAGGCACCCTCGTCAACCACAATACGTAAGATATTCCGAGTAAAATATATTGTGGCATAAGCCACTACTATCTGAAACACAACGTGGTAAGGAAGATGAGGTTTCAAGTCAGTTGGATCAAGAACAATAGCTCCCAGGTTACAAGTCTCTGTTGATCCCAAAGCGGATAACAAATCCTTTCTCTACGAAGGGAAACTTTGGAGGACCTCCAAAGCATACATCACACAAAGGGTTTGTGCTAAATCTCCCAAAACAGAGTAGTTTTGGGTAGCTCTCATGTTCGGATAATGAAAATATTTCTTGAACGCCCCTTTCGGGATGCGTGTCATTGTTTCTCCTACCGTCTTCTCAATCTGGAGAGGAATCGATGGGTTTGTGTCTTATTTTCCCTTTTCAACAGATTCTGGTATTCTGTAATCTCGAGCCTTGGTCGCTATATGAGCCTCGACTTTCATCATGTAAACATTTGTAGCTAGGTTATTACTGGTAGGCACGAGGGGTCCCTGATTGCCTCCTTCTTTGCTCAAGGATGCTGAAGATTGAGCCATGTTTTGACCATGTGGTAATGGGTTCGTCAGCACAACAGGTTTTTGTTGTGCCAATAGCTTCTAAGATTCCGCAAGTCAAGGGCACATATGAGTTGGGTGGTATTCTGTGCAAAGGTTACATGGATACTTCGACTTCCTCTTCTCTGCTTCCCCCCCGCCAACATTGTTAGTAGCCTTTTTGTCCCCTTTACCTTTCTTGTTCCTTTGTTTCTTATTTCCCCGAGGTTGTTGGTTGGCCTGAGGGTTCATCTAATTCACACCGTGTACGTCCGACGTTTGGGTAGAGGGAGCACTCAAACTCGAGGTCTGGATGGTCACAACTTGCTGTATCGAAATTTTTGCAATTGATTTGAAAACATATCAGTGGAATTTCCTTGTGATCAACCCACAATACCATCGGCATAGGGTGTATACTTTTGCTTGTCTTTGTCGAGGATAGACCGTGGTGCATCCAAAAAAATCTCATAGAGCATGTCGGACTGAGAGTAGATCAATTCAAGATGTTGCACTCTCATTATCGCCTCCTCTTTTGAAAACACTCTAGAAGTTGCTACATCCTTGGATATGCAAGGCACCAAAGACTTCAGGAACCATTCCATCAAGAAACTTGGAGTCACTTGAACCTTAATCAATACTTTTTGATGCCACCATTCTTAGATGTGATTGGAGATATGGTCGACCTTGGTCTGCTCAAAGTTGGCCAGGAATTCGGTGTCGACATTGTATCTCACGGGTAACTGGAAATGGTTCAGGAAGAACATCGCCAAGTCCTTGAATTAAGAATACCTCAAGCGGTTGAGCTCAATATACCATTTCGTGGCACCCCCGATAAGAGTGTGTTGAAAAAGGTGCAACTAGACAGAGTCGTATCGCAGTGAGTTTGGCAAGCACCATAAGTGAAAGGTTGTCACGTGATCACCTGGATATTTACCAGGCTTGCCTTCAAATTTTGGAATATTTGATGGTAGCTTAGTTGGCATGGGGTGCCAATGTGAATCATGAAAAATTGGGTCATTAATCAATCTCGATAATTCTAGAAAATGTAGCATTTCCAGAAATGGTAGTTTAGGTTGAGTACTATGTACAGGAAAAAGGGGTCTTGGAGTTTGACTGGCACCAAGTTGCCAGGAAAAGTTGGACTGCTGGTCAGGGTTTTGGTAGAAACTGTGGCCTTGACTAACATACGTAAACTTTGTTTGCTGGGATATCATTGGATGAATCCTGTAATTGGATGACATGGCTTGGGCGGGGATTGCTCTATACGTGGTGGTCCAAGGATTTTGGAAGGGGATGTTCCAAATCGATTCGACATGCATAGATATGGAGCCCTACCCAGGGTTCCATTGGGTATGGAAGGGGTTTCTCTCGATCAACATCCCTTGCAAGGGAACTGATCCTTTCCAAGGATTCCAAAGCCCCCGAGAGGAGAAAAATCATGTAGTTTCTCCTTGTGTAGGAGTAATACCTTGTATGGGGTTATGTTGCCCAAAACCGAGGTTTCCCCCAGCCGAGATGACAACCAAAGAAAAAGCGTTGTTCCCAAATGTGTTGAACAAAGAGAACGACATAGATCCCACTGACGTTGTGTAAGACGAAGGTCCTAAGCTGCATCCTCCAAACAAGCTGTAGTTATCACTCGGCCCAATAGGTTGCTAGAAAGCATTACCGAGCGAGGGGGATGGAGGAGGTATATGAGCCCCACCATAAGGGATAACATTAAAAGGGACTGAGTTCCCCCAATAGACCCTTGCATGAGAGAGTTTGAGCTCCTTTCCCCCAGACCCATGGTCTATAAGGTGGAGTAAGTAAGGATTGAGTTTGTATCGAAGCCAAGCATCCCATATGAGAATGGAGGGCCCGTCACACTCTATGTAAATGGAGTAGTGTTCGCTGCCAATGACGGTATCAGACCACTTCTCGAGGTAGAGGGAGTCAAGACCACTATGGTCTGGATTGACAAAGGTTTGTTAGGAAGCAATATGCCCCTGTGGTAATGTCCAAAACAAGAGTATCAAGACTCTCGAACGAAGTAACAACATTTGATTCCATTGCTTCTTGTAAAACTAACTAGTGCTCGAAAGGTGTCACCTTAGGAGGGGAAACTTGTACTAAGATCATCACCGACAAGTCAGTGATCAGAGGGTTGGATATCCCAAGAGATTCCACCCCAAGGTAAAAAATAGTAGGTTCCTCTGGATTCGAATTGTCTCCTCATGGAGAAGGCTTAGGCACAGTTTCCTGTGGCCCAGTAGCTTCGAACGACCCTTGTTGGTCAAGTCTTCACCGTAACAATGGTAGAGGTGTCTCCAATGCAACTGACGGTAGGCCTTGAATCCTTCGTGACCGACGAAGTTCTTGATATTCCACTTTGAGAAAATATCAATCGACACAGTAAGGAATAAATAGTGTTTAAACACCAAGCACACAATAAAAAAAATCCTATAAGACAAATCAAGCTATCAACTATCTAGTAGGAAGAATAGTTACATCAGTCAACACTAGAGAAACTAACTGGTGTAAGTGAAACTTGAACACAGAAGCACCCTATGGGTATACTCTATGAAGCGTGACCCGACATCTGCCCTAGGTACTACGGTATATCCCCGAAATCACCCGTGTAAGTCCCTATAATATGGGAAACTAAGTTTCCAACTCATAGTCAGCCACCAAGTAGGTACAGTTGACAGTCAAGCGGATAACAATGAGCAGGATAACAAGTCCAAAATCTATCAAGGGTATCGAGAACAACTATTCAGAATAAAATAGAGAATTTCAAATTGATTCGAGGTCCACAAAGATCCATAGGCAAATGCAGTCGGTAGTACTCCCAAGACAAATCCTCAATATCCGTTCCCCACTACATTCAGTTCTGACTTTGGAGGGGTTATCTCCACTGCCTTTCGTCACGCGAACTTGTGTTTAGCCCCTAGTTAGAGGGGGGTCCCAAATAAATTTTATGACACTGGACTTAAATAGTCCCTAACTCAGACTCCAATATTTGTTTAATAGCCTTGAAGAGTTTCCTCTCCAACCTAATTCAAGGCTCTAACCCTAAATTAGATGGTTGACCCTACAAACAAAAAAATTCTAGTTTATTTTAGATTAAGTGGTCTTTTTAATGGATTTATTTAATCATGGTATATGGTGGTGAAACTAATTATGTTATAAGAGACTAAAAAGAGGAGAAAATACGAAACTTGAAAACAAAATTACTTTTGATCCAAAAGCAAAGTTTTATAACTAACTCTTTGTAACCAACTTTTCTTTAACTAACTTTTTCAAGATCTTGGAAAGAAAACCTAAAACATAGTTTCTCTTGACTACAAGTTACTTATGTTTCAAGAAATAAAGAACTTAAAAAACATACTCTTTTTCCTTTTTTGCAAATAACCAACTCTAACTACTTTACCAAATTGAAAAGGAAATCTTTTTTTTTTAAATTGTTTTAAAGAGAAAAAATGAAAAAAAATCTTGTTCTTTTTTCAAAGAAAGTATAAAGGGTAAAAATAAGATTAAAAAAAGACTGAAACAAATCTTTAGCCCACTTCAGATCGCAGGGAATCAATCAAGAAACCAAAAGGCGGATCTACAATTCAACATCTTGCTTAAAACCCTTTTTAAAAGTAAACACAAGAAAATCAAGAAGACAAGTAAACTGACTCTAAACCCAGGCTATGGCTATAAACAAAGACTCTGGACTGTTCCAATAAACCCTGAGAAGTGTGAATCTCAATCAGGAAAGAGGCAAACTCCCTCTTTTTCAAATTTTTTCTTGAAACAAAGACTCAGGTTGTTGCATCAGCAACATGCATATGTACGCAGGCTAGTTACTGAGAAGAGCGCGTATGTACACAAGATATTTACTGAGAAGAGTGCGTATGTACGTGGTTTGATTCAAGGCACAACACATACACCTATTTATATTTCCAAAAAATGAAAGGACCAAACAATCTTACAGTGTATGCACAACTGGTATTGCACCTGAAGGTGACCAGAATCCCTTGACATACTCAGAAAACTCAAAGAAACTTGAAAGGAAAAAAAACCACTCAAATAACCCAAAATCCCCTAAAAACCCTAGAGGCTCTCCCTAGTATGGTCTCCAGTTTTGATAGTTGACGCAACCAACCCCTCACCGAGCAAGTCGCTCCACCAGGACCTCCTAATTATCACGGGCCCGAAGAGTTAATGACTCTCTTTCTCCCTCGGGAGTTCCTGTCACCCACAGAACACTATTCGGAAAAATCTTCTCTTCGAAAATCGGGAGATCGGGTCTCGCGTTATCGCGAACCTTGTGCGCTCGATCTTGTGCAATTCAAATCCCTGAACCCCAAAGTCCGAGAGTCAATGGTCACACTCACACCGGTTGAAGGTTCCTTTATCGGGAAATCGACGGTAGTGTTGCCGCAGGTCCCATGGAACACAAAACCCCGAACCCCGAACTCCGACAGCACGCCACCTATCCTCCTATGAGCCTCGTGGTCCCACACTACCACGTCTCCCTCGGGATTTCATGGATCGAAAATCCACGATGCAAGGACTCTTGGGCGTCGAGAACCCCGATTCTCCGAACGCCGAAATCCCGAAGTCCGATGACACCTGTTCTCCTCTCGCTCTCGAGGTCCCACTT
>JZKD02S1633112.1:87406-97857 GCA_000966675.3 Picea glauca
TCCTGTACCTGCCTTTTGACCTCCTCGTTCTCTTGAGGTGTCAACCTGTATGCTGCCTTATTTGGAAAACTTGCCCCAGGTATGAGGTCAATGTGGTGACTCACACTCCTCATCGATGGCAACGAACGAGGTAGTTCGTCCACGATGATGTCAGCGAACTCTCCAAGCAGTTCCTGAATCTCCTCTAGCAAGTCATCCACTCTTGTGCTTGTCAGGACAATTCTCGGCTTCCTGACAACAAAGAACTGTGGATCCTCATCCTTCTCTAGCTCTGTGAGAAGTTCTTTCCCACTCATGAGAAGTATGGCACTGCTCACTTCCGGCTTCACTTCCTTATCCTTCCCTGGGAGCAATGTATGTGTTTTACCATCCTTCTCTAAGGTGTATGTGTTCATTCTCCCATCATGAACCACATGTCTATCATACTGCCATGGTCTTCCCAATAAAACATGATAGACATCCATGGGAATGACATCACACAAGATTTCATCTCTATATTCACCCATTTTAAAATTTAGCAAACATTGTTTTGTAACACATACCTGGTGTCCTTTCTGCAGCCACGTCACTTTGTATGGACTCGGGTGTTTGTTCGTTTTCAGTTCCAGCTTCTCCACCATCTCGGTCGAAACAAGATTATCTGTGCTTCCACTGTCCACTATAACCTTGCATTTCCAGCCCTGGGTCTTGCAAGTCGTCCGGAACAGTTTGCATCTTTGCGCTGTGTCCTCCATCTCCTTCTCAGGTTTCAGGAGAACTTTATGCACTGTTAGTGAATTCCAACTTCCAGTGTCTTCATCTTCGGCATCACGCCTCTGCGCCTCAGCGACGTGAGCGGTTCCTTTGTCCATCTTCCTTTCTGGACAGTCCACGGCTTTGTGACCTTCTTTCCCACATGTAAAACATGTGATGACTCCTCCTCTGCCTCTTCCTCTACCTCGGGTACGAGGAAATGTGTTGGCATCAGCGTAATCTCCTTGCTGATCCGGTCGCTGCCTCCTCGGATCAAAATTTTGCTGCCTCTACTGTGAGGTTCCACCTCTTTCAACTTTTCCTTGAGGCTTTTTCCAATCCTCCTTGGGCTTCTGTGTTCTCTCTTGAACAACAACTTTACCTCGTGGCTGGCTTCTGCCTCGCCCTCGCTGCCCCTGCTTGTGGTTCAACTTTTCTTCGGCTTTCAAAGCCATCTGGTATGCATCCTCAACTGTGTGGACAGTAACCATGCTCAACTCGTCCTGAATATCATACCTGAGACCATTCAGATATCTTGCCACCTTTTCGTCATCACTTTCCCGATGAACAGCTCGAATGTTGAGCCTATAGAATTCTTCGGTGTACTCCTTCACCGTCATCAATTTCTTCCTCAGATTCTGCATGCGCCTGAACAGAGTGATCTGGTAGTCCCTTGGAATGAACTTCGCCTTCATCTTGGCGATCATCCGATCCCAGTTCTTGATCTTTTGTTTTCCTTTGGAACGCCTGTCCACCTGCAGCTCGTCCCACCATAAGGCTGCATGTCCCTTCAGCTTGGTGACAGCATGTCTTACCTTCTTATCCTCTTCGATGTCTTCATAATCGAAGTAGGTGTCGAGTGCTCAGATCCAATCCAGTAGCTCCTCTACGTTTAGATTTCCCTCATAGACAGGAATATCCATCTTCGTCTTCGAGCTCATCCTCGAAATGGCTTTTATCAACCTCTCTGTCAAGGCATCTTCTGCTGAGACCTCTCCTTCATCATGTCCAGCTTCCTCTTCAATCTCAGGATCGCTGAACTCTGCTGCACCCGCTCCACGCCTCTGGGTGGCCTCCATATCTTCGAGTCTCGCCCTAAGATCTCGTATTTGTCGTTCCATCTCTGGATTCCCTGCTGGATTTCCTGCTTGCCTACCTCTTCTTCACGCGTCCCTGTCCTCACGATCAGGAGACTGCCTTTCTCTCCTGGGCGGCATTATATCTCTTCTATCTCTGTTCAGAAACAAAGGTGTTCCTGCTCTGATACCACTCTGATGCAACCAACCCCTCACCGAGCAAGTCGCTCCACCAGGACCTCCTAATTCTCACGGGCCCGAAGAGTTAACGGCTCTCTTTCTCCCTCGGGAGTTCCTGTCACCCACAGAACACTATTCGGAAAAGTCTTCCCTTTGGAAATCAGGAGATCGGGTCTCGCGTTATCACGAACCTTGTGCGCTCGATCTCGTGCAATTCAAATCCCCGAACCCCGAAGTCCGAGAGTCAACAGTCACACTCACACCGGTTGAAGGTTCCTTTATCGGGAAATCGGCGGTAGTGTTGCCGCAGGTCCCATGCAACACAAAACCCCGAACCCCGAACTCCGACAGCACGCCACCTGTCCTCCTATGAGCCTCGTGGTCCCACACTGCCACGTCTCCCTCAGGATTTCGTGGATCGCAAATCCACGATGCAAGGACTCTTGGGCGTCGAGAACCCCGATTCTCCGAACACCGAAATCCCGAAGTCTGATGACACCTGTCCTCCTCTCGCTCTCGAGGTCCCACTTCAGCCACGTCACCTTCTTCACTCGTGTGATCGGGGATCGCGGGATCACGTTTCACCGTCACAATCCTCTTGCATCACGAAACCCCGAACCCCGATTCTCCGATGCCACGTGTTGACATCTCCTGGGGAGGCCTACTTCTTGACATCTGTCTCTCTCGCGTGCTATCGGGATTTCGAGATTCGGGAATTCGCGCCTCCTGATGCACAAGGTCACAGACCCTACAAAACCCCGATACTCGACTCCTCCATATCATCCGCCACGTGTCCTCCCTCCGACCAACGGATCTGATCGATTCGGGAAATCGCCGGTCGTGATTTCAAAGAGCGTGAACTCTTTCCTCCGAGAAATGCCGAACGCCGAACCCCGACCCTCAGGGATCCTGCGCCACGTGTCCCCTCTCCGATCAATGACTCAGATCGATTCGGAGAATCACAACTCGCGATTCCTCGAGGTGTAGGACTCTCACCTTACCAATCCCCGAATGCCGAAACCCTGAAGTCCGAAGGACTTTTTGGTTCTCCACACCTGTGTTCACAGGTATCTCCCGCGCAACTCCTCCACGATCGGACGGTCCTCAGGATTTCGCGAAACTTCACTGGAGTTTCACGTCGTCGATTCTCTTCCTCTTGAAGAGTTCCTCCGCTTCTCCACCTTTGTCCTGTATGAGCTCCACTGGGGTCTGTTCCCACAGCGAACAAAAGAACTATCTCTCCTGAGCTTTGTCCTCCTTTCTCATTCAGAGAACTTTCACGCACTTCCCATGCCCGACTTCAAGGACCTTTACAGTGTTGAAGTCTTTCCGGGCTTTCCTTACCCAGGCTTGTTACTAAGCCTCGCGTCCAACCTGCACTCACCTGCACAACTTGAACAATCCCAACTCACCCTGGGCAAACGAGAACAAAGGTTCAGCTACTTAGCCTCCTCGACGCACTCTATGCGGAGGAATTCCACTGCACTCTATGCAGGGTTTTCCTGGCCTTAAGTAGAGACACAATTGAAACTCATTCCCTCAGGTTTCTAACCTGATATGAAATCACATAAGCAACATATAGAAGATAAACATAAAAAGAAGCAAGTATGCAAAAGCATAGTATCAACAACACAAAGAGACTGAACACATCCATGGAATTGAATAAAAGCTTTCCTATTTATTCAATGTCTGTACATGGGGTTTCTTCACAAGCTCTCTGCTCTATTCTTCTTCCTTCTCCTGCCAATGCTGAATGATAATAATCTCAATTATACAAGGAGGGTGCCTATATTCGTTTTCCCTCCTGGAAGTAAAAACTGTCTAATCTTCTATCTACCAACATTAAAGATAATTAATGCCTCCTTATCTACATTAGGTTACATCTGCGCTTGCTTTGAATGCCTCTAGTAAACGGTGGCGCAACAATACCAAGGGAAAATTTAAAATCAAAAAGGTTTGTTGGCTTGTCCAGCTGTACGTTCTCTTCCTCCTCGCGCTGGTTCATATGATGAATTGCGGATGTTGCGGATGCTCCTGCATCAATAGTGGGAAATAACCCCCCTTTAACTACACCAGGGCTTAGAATGTAGGCAGAGGAAATAACTATCTAAACTCTAATTAATTCTCTATACTACCCCAAACGTACCAAAACTAATATAAAGAAAGAAAAGATAAAGGATATCGGGTAAATATAACTCTAATCCCACATCTAGTGATGATCTCCTCGTGCTTGGAAGTTCCACTGAATGCATGTCTCCTCCGAGGGATGAATTACATCTAAATATTGACAAACATAGAATGAAAAGAATGATATTCTATATATAAGTTAGGGTTAGATGTTAGAATTTAAAGCATAAAACAAGAAAAGGATGTAAGACACCATCATTTGGGACAGGAAAATGTAATTCTTTTATTCATAACACGAAGATTATACCTTTACAATCTAAGTCGGCTATCATTCCATGAACCTGGTCTGGGCTCCTATTCATCATGCTCCAAGTGCAGCTTGTATGAACTTCTCCTCTCAATATTATGATCTGTTCTATGGAAGTGAATGGGTTAAATGGAGGAAGAAAGGGATAATGAGGGAATGATGAGGCAATTTCTCACAAAAGGAAACAATATCTTGGGCAAGGAGGGGAAGTGAAATCGGACAGAGTTTCACTATTCTTATGCTTAGATATGAAATGAGACACCAACATGTCCTTTTATATGCCAAAAGAATGGTTATTTAGTTGGGTGATGGGCTATAGCAGGTGGATTAGTTGGGAAACCTCCAATAGCCCATCAATTTCAACGAATTTCTTGCAACTTTTTATTTTTTTCAACTTTTGCAAGAATACGCGGGTTGTAATGGTGCAACATGCATATGTATGTGAGTTGTAGTGGTGCAACAAGCATATGTACGTGTGCAGTAATGGTGCAGGGTGTGTACATATTCTAAAAATTGTTTTTTTAAGAAGAGATTCTCAACAGTGCTTTAGCAAAAAATGCAAGTAAGAGGGTCAAGGCCATGTATGCATGTGTAGGGAAATCCAGGGCTATAACAATACCTCAATAGTCGAGTAGTACAACTAAGGGCACAATTGAGACTCCTTAGTTAGTTCCCTGAGATATTAGGCCAAGTACTATTGTTGAACCCCACATGTATATCAAATATTATAGCACTTGGCACCCCCTTGTCCTTAGGACCCAACAACATTTTTCGATGGCTCCAAAATTTACTTCACCAATTAAACCTCTAGAAAGATTCTCCATGAGTTGAAGAAAATGAGGAGATGCAAAACCATCTATCCAAATTGGACAATAAAACAACAAATTGAATGATAGGTTAGTGAAAAATGTTGATTTGATAAATACTCAAACATAAATGGGAAGAAATATGGATGAAAATAAGGAACTAATGGAAACAAAAATGGAAGAAAAGAAAGAATTGATAAAAAGAAAGATGGAAGAGAATAAGGAACTGATGGAAAGAAAGATGGGACAGTTGGAACACAATATTATAAAAGCCTTAAATGGGAGGCTACCTAAAAATGACAAGGTGTTTGAAGGGACTCACAAAAATAAGAGTAGTATTCAGGTTGAACAACTTTCCTGTAGGATCCCCAACAACCTGTTGGGCTATGCCACGTGAAAATTTTTCGAACAGTATATGAATTTAAAGCATACAAATACTATGCAATTACACAGGTTTATACAGAATAATAATGGAAATACACATGCAACACACACATGAAAAGCCCATAAAAATGCATAATTAATGATGCATCACATAATTTAACACACAATTGACACTTATCTTTGATAAAAATACCACCAAATGCGTGTATAACTTCCACGTTCCTCCCAGCCTTAGAACACACTGCTCAAAACTCTCAGTAGTGGGTCACCCCCGAGCTGGGACTAAAATCCACCTGGGTAAATGAATTCTTAACAAGTTTGATGTATCTCAGACAACCGAAACAACTCCGTCACAGGTGCCAACTCGAATTGACAGCCTATAGTCCTTCAGTCCCCACATGTTTGACCCACCCAAGGAAATGTTCCCCTTCTCTGCTCTAGAGTCCTTCGATTGCCCCATTTCCTTTCTGGGGCTTCAACAATAGGCTGGAGAGGAAGTCTCAGAGCCCTGTAGCTACATTTTTGGCACCTTCGGGAAAGAAATTCCCAACAATTCTCTCACCCAGAGAGAATTTCTCGTGGGTCTGAAAACCCACCTCTTTAGTATCCCACAGGCTTGACAAACCACTTCTTCAGTCCAACTCTTAAGTTAACCAGGTACAGGTACAAGTACATGTACTATACTGGTTCAGGTAAGGTACATGGACGTTGCTAGTGACAAAGAGGTACGACTGAAAACTAAAATCCGTGAGTGAAGGAATGGAGGAATGATGAAATGAGTGGAAAATTTACTAAGTCCAAACTCTTTGTATGCATGTACCTAATTTGACACTTGTTAGGTTGAGAGCTACTATGGCCCACTTGTCCCCATCCGTAGAAATTAGGATAAAATAATTATTCATACCTTATATTTTAAGGAATATTAATATAATATTCCTTTTTGGCTTATTCTCTCTAGCTTATCCCCTTATCCTTAACATTTCACCCCCTTTCCCTAACTAGTGTAGTTTATTCCCCCATACTCTTTTACATGGTTGGTCTACATGCACTGATGTTTTTTTCATTAATATTGGCATGTGAATGCATTTACATTTACATGACAGATATACTATCCTTTATGCATCTTGACTCACCAGACTAAGTACATTGGTATTTACATTTACAATTGGGGTTCGTCCTAGGGATATTACATTCCCCTCCCCCTTATTTATGCACCACTTTCCTCAATGCAATATATATACATATACCACAAAAATTTCAAAAATCCTAAAAACGATGCGGGTATTCTGCACGCATTACATCCTCGTTCTCCCAAGTTACATCTTAAGAACCGTACCCGTTCCATTGAACCTTTACTAGCTCTATGGATCGATTCCATAGATGCTTTATTTCCCAGTCCAGTATGCACATCAAATGCACTTGAAAGGTGCCTTATTGCTCCACATGAATCACATTCGAATCAATGATATGATTAGCATCAAGTATATACTTTTTGAGCAATGATACATGGATTACATTATGAATATACATTGATGTAGGCAAGTCAAGTATGTATTCTACATGCCCAATCCTCTCTAGGATTTCGGATGACCCACAATAACGAGCCGCCAACTTTGAACAATTTCCCAACTTCAGGGAACTTCTGTTGGCCTTTACTTTCAAGAATACATGGTCGCCCACTTTAAATTCCCTGTGAGTTTTCCCCTTATCAACATAGCTTTTTTGCATGTATTGAGAAAAATTTAAATTCAGTTTCATTTTCAACATTTTCTCTTCCATTTCCTTGAGCAATTCTGGCCCAACCACTACTCTATTTGTTGGGTTGTCTCAACTTACCAGTGTGTTCCACCTTCTGCCACAAAGTGCCTCAAATGGGATCATCTTTAGAGATGCTTGGTACCCATTGTTATAAGAAAAATCTACTAAGTATAGGTAGTCTTCCCATTTTGATGGTTCATCCATAACATACATCCTCAACATACCCTCAATCACTTGATTCACTCTCTCTATTTGTCCATGTGGTTTTGGATGATAAGTTGTTCTAAATTCAAATTTGTTCCAATTCTCTTAAACAATTCTTTCCAAAAATTTGATCTAAATTTTGGATGTCTGTCAGACACAATTATCTTGGGTATACCATGAAGTTGAGCAATTTACCTCATATAAATATCATCAATGTTGGATTCCTTATGAGTGAGATTTACTGGAATAAAATGGGCAGCTTTGGTAATCTTAACCACCACTACCATGATAGAATCATGCTGCTTGTTTGTTCTGGGCAGTTTGGTGATGAAAACCATTGTTACAACTTCCCATTTCCACTCAGAAATGGGTAATGGTTGTAGCAAACCAATTGGGTGTCTATGCCCATCCTTGACCTTTTGACACTCCAAACATTTGAAAATAAAATCAATAACTTATTTTTCATGCCTGACCAATAATATTGGATCTTGATAGCTGCAATAGTTTTCTAATAACCTGGGTGCCCAACATAAGGTACATTATGCATTTCGCTTAACATTGTGTTTTTCAATTCTTGGGAATTTGGTACATAAATTCTTCCCCTGTACATGATAATTTCCTCATTTTCTATCTTCTAGTCTTCAGTTTTATGCTGCAAAATACCTTGCTGTAATTTCATTATTATTTCCATGTATTGCGAATCTGATTTTGTAGCCTCTAAGATTTTGTCTTTAAAATATGATCGGTACATGCTAATGACTGTAACATGCAACTCATGCACCCTTCTGCTAAGTGCATCAAATACCTTTTTCTCTTTCCATTTATTCTAACCACCTATTTTTCCTGGAATTTAGAGTTGGTTGTCCAAATAAATATTTCAGACCATTATGGTCTATCCTCAACTCGAACCTTTTTCCCCATGAGGTAGTGCCTCCACATATTCAAGGCATGCACTATGGATTCCAAATCCAAATCATGAGTAACATAGTGCCTTTCATGCTCCTTCAAATTTCTTGATTCATAGCTTACAACATACCCATTTTGACTAAGGACTCCACCAAGCCCTTCTTAACATGCATCAGTACATACAATGAAGTATTCATTTGGATCAACAATCCTTAGTATTGGAACACTTGTTAATAAATGCTTCAAGTGTTGGAAATTCTATTCAAAATCCAATTTCCACTGAAACTTCACCCCCTTGTTTTGCAAGGAAGTGATCGAGTATGCAATCTTTGAGAATCCTTCAATAAATATCTTATAGTACCCTGCAAGGCCCATGAATGATCTGACCTATGTCACATTCTTTGGTGATAACCATCCTCTAATGGCCTCAATCTTTTCAGGATCCACTGTTATCCCTTCCTCTGAAATGATATGTCCCAAATAATGATTTTTCTTCTAATAAAATGAGCACTTGTTCAATTTGGAATACAACTGAAACTCCCTTAATACCTGTAATACCATCCTCAAGTGTTGTTCATGCTCTTCCTCTAACTTAGAGTATATAATAATGTCATCTAAAAATACAATGACAAACTTATCTAAGTATTCTTTGAAAATACCATTCATTAAACACATGAAGATATATGGTGCATTTGATAACCCAAATGGCACCACTATGAACTCATAATGCCCATACCTTGTTATGAAATAAGTCTTGTTGATTTTTTCTTATTTAATTCTTACTTGTTGATAACCCGACCTAAGACAAATCTTGGAGAATACTTTTGCATCTTTCAACTGATCAAATAGATCATCGATCCTTGGAAAATGATACTTGTTATTCATAATTACCTTGTTCAATTGCCCGAAGTCAATGCAAAGTCTCAATGTTCCACCGTTTTTCTTCAAAAATAATATTAGGGCACCCCAAGGTGACACACTTGGGCGTATATACCCCTTCTTCATAATCTCTTCAAGTTGCATTTGCAATTCCTTCAATTCTGGTGTACTCATCCTGTAAGGGGTTTTGGATACTGGGGTTGCTCTAGTCATTAGATTGATGGAGAAATCAATATCTCTTTTAGGGGGTAAACATGGAATTTCTTTAAAAACATATTCAAACTATTTAAGGAGTACATAATATTCAATATTTTATACCTTATCTTTAGGTGTCTCTGCCATATGTGTTGCAAATTTTGACACCCTTTTCTGTAACTTTTCTTCAATTGCAATGGTAAAATTTCTCTGACAATTACTGCTCTGGGAATTCCCTAAACTATCCTTAGGTTCCCTTCCTCATCCCAACAAATAAATGAATTATTATAACAATCTATGATTGCATGGTGTTGTTCCAACCAATCCATACCAATTACATAGTCATAGGAACCTAAAGGTATGATGTTCGAATATTCCCTGGTGCTTATTCCATTCATGTCCATTGGACATGCCTTAACAATCTCATTAATTTATCTTTTAGCTCCAGTAGTGATCCAGGTGGGATACGGTGGCCACCCACCTTTTCCAAATGGCTCAAAACAGTTTTTTGGCCATTTTGGCAATTTACTATTTTTAGCAGGTTTTAACTCCCGAGGCCATTTTGAGGGTCCAAATGAAGGTTTTTAAAGATTGAGGTTCTCAATGATATCCAAAGGCATGATTGAGCCCCCAAAATGAATATCCTCGACAATACCTTTCCAACAAGCTATCACACACCTAAAACAAAGATCATATGAAAAAGTTATGACCCCGGGAAGTTGATGTACTCACTTACCCAAACGGGGCCCACATGAATTTTGGCACTTCATCTCCTAGGGTTAGGTTTTTGGATGTCTAGAAATTTTGGCATTCCCATTTATTGTAAAAAGGCCTTCATAGCCTCATTGTAATCATCTTCTTGCGAATGCGAGTAGCCGTCACATCTCTTCTCAGAGA
>JZKD02S1633123.1:17982-38023 GCA_000966675.3 Picea glauca
TCATGCTACAATATAGTGAAGGAAATGAGTGTCACAAGGCTAGAAACTATGTTCCAAATGTGTAGAACAATCCTAAGAAAAAGAAAGAAAAGGAAAAGTGCAAGATATGGACACTCATAAGTGTGACTCCTCTAGGGAAAGGTTAGTCTAAAATTCAGGAGCAAGCAATGCAAAGGTAAGAAAAAAGTAAAAATGGAAAGGTGGTACTCATAATGAAGAAAACTACACCAAAGCATTAGGAAAAATAATGCAAATCAAACCAAATATAAAGGTGGGATCCCCCATGGGAATGATCAGAGATAGATGAGAAAGATGAATGATGTTCATAATGCAATATCAAATTGAAAGGGCTCTTAGTCCTACCATAAAATAAAAGGATATGTGCCAAACATAAAAACTTTTATACACTAGGGAAACCCATCATAGGAAATCTCTTATGTTAGAGTAGTGAAAAATACAGATAAAAAAGGATTATACACCAACATTCGATGGGTTCGAACCTATGGAAAATTTGAGTGGAAAAATGATCCGGGTGGATATTGGTGGCCACCCACCTATTCCAACTGTCTCCTTTTGAAAATTTTAGTTCAGCACGTTCTTCTGTAATTCTTTGTAATTGTGGGTTCTACACTTTCGGGGATGTCTAAAGCCCTACACAGATTCGAGGTGGAGATTGGTGGGCGCCCACCTAATCTAAGTGGCTTAGTTTGGAAGTTTTCATGCTAGTACATATTTTTGTACTTCCAGGGCCGTTTTGGGGCCATAAACAATGTTTTATTAGCTTGCCACAGTGAAATTGTAGAAGAATATAGAGTTTGACGACATAATGTGTAGTTCTTTAAAAGACCTTTCCAACGGGCTATCACGCGAAATGGAGGTTGTATGAAAAAGTTATGACCCAGGGAAGTTGAGGTACCAACTTACCCATTGGGGCCCACATAAATTTTTACGTTTCATATCCTAGGGTAAGGTTTTTGGATGTATAGGGTTTTGACATTCATGAGTAATGTTAAAAAGGACTCTGGAGCCTAATTTTAATCATTCTACTCAGACAGATGCACGTAGAAACCACATCTCTTCTCAGAGATAGCTACCACCATTCAAGCAAGTTGTTTTTAGTTCTACAGTTTTAAAGTTTCAACCTATTTTATTTATTCAAGAGAAGTTATGGTTCAATGGATATTTGTTGTTGTTCTCCGTATTTCTGTGTTTTTGTATTCAGTCTGTTATTCATTTTGTTCCGCTCATAAATCTGGATCAATGGTATCAAAGCAGTCTACTCTTCATTTATTTTTCTTCGTGCATGTCCCCAACACGATCTGGGTACAAGACGTTGGGACTCGAACCAATTGAGCCTTTTTAATATAGGGCGTGTCGAGCCTGAGAACAACCAATGGGGAAAAAAATAAAGATGATGGAGCAGGAGATCCTTTTAAAATGTTTCTCGAGGAATCCCTTGCGCGACAAATGAATGGAATGATGGACAACTTTGCACAGATCCTTCGACGGTTGCCCACATAAGACACATCTTCATCAAGCATCCATGCAACCCCCTTCAAGGTACATGTAAAATTTGATATTCCATTATTTAAAGGACTGATACATGCAGATGTTGTAGATAAATGGTTGAATCTACTTGAAGGCCATCTCCTATGTTAAGGAATGGTGGGATACTTACTATGAGCAAAGGGCAATAGAGGAATCTGCAATATTTGCAGTCGCCCCCACATGGGATTCCTTCATGGATCCCATTAAAGAACAATACTACCATGTTGGAAGCTACAAGGAACAGGTACACAAGATGGACCACCCTACGTCAGGAAAGGGACCAGACAGTACCATATTTCACCAATATTTTGCATACCCTGCACACCAAATTGGGTATCAAAGACTTTGAATGACACCGTGTGCTCAAATATCGCGACTGTCTACATAGATACATTAAAAAATAAATCGAATTTCTAGACATCGCATCATTGGGTACAACTTATAGATATGTTGTCAAGATCGAGCAAAAATTTAAGCAAAAGAGGCGAGAGTTTGGATCTACTAACTCCTCACAGCCGAAGCAGGGCAAAGGTGGCCCCAACCCATAAAAAAGGGACAGATCAAAGATGACCACTCTCAGGACAACTAGTCCAAGCCGTAACACAATAAGGGTAATGAGAAGTCGAAGAAGGACACGAGAAAATGGTGTGAATACCATAAAATCCCTTGGCACAACACCGAAGAATGTCGCTCCAAGAAGTCATTGGTGCCTGAGATGAAAGCTTTTGAGTCAGAGGCATATTCTGAATCCAAATCAAATCCAGAAGGAAGGAAGTGGATTATTGATTTTGAACCCAGTTCCATTGTCACTACCACCCAAGTCCAACCAAGCGAACCAGAAGAACCAGAGGAAGGGGAACGCCTCTTTCACTTACAGATGTGGTGGAATGGTGTTGTTCGAGATGCATTTTTTCTTGTGCAAGAGGGAAAGCTAGCACATGCTAGATTTTCCCACAGTGGAATGACATTGTTCAAGATGCACTTGTGTTTGTCCATGAGGGAAAGCTAGCGTTTGTTATCTTTTCCCCATAGTGGAAGGTTGTTGTTCGAGACGTTATTGTTCTTTTGGAAGAGGGAAAACTAGCATGTGCTAGCTTTCCCCCACGGTGGGAGGATGTTGTTTGAGATGCGCTTGTGCTTGTGGAAGAGGGAAAGCTAGCACGTGATAGATTTCCTCCACGATGTAAGGATGTTGTTCAAGATGTGCTTGTGCTTGTGAAAAAGGGAAAGCTAGCACGTGCTAGCTTTTCCCCATGATGATGGAATTATGTTGTTTGATATGCACTTGTGCTTGTGCAAGAGGGATGAAATAATTTTTTTCGAAATGCACTTGCCCTTGTGAAAAATGGAAAACTAGCGTGCGCTAGCTTTCCCCCACGGTGGAAGGATGTTCTTCGATATGCGCTTGTGCTTGTACGAGAGGGAAAACCAGTGCACTATAGCTTCCCCCCATAGTGGAAGGATGTTGTTCGAGATGCGCTTGTGCTTGTGCAAGAGGGAAAGCTAGCATGCGCTAGCTTTCCCCCATGGTGGAAGGATGTTGTTCAAGATGCGCATGTGCTTGTGTGAGAGGGAGAGATAGTGCATGCTAGCTTTCCCCCATGGTGGAAGGATGTTATTTGAGATGCACATGTGATTGTGCAAGAGGGAAAGCTAGCATGCGCTAGCTTTCCCCATGGTCAAGTGATGTTGTTCGAGTTGTGCCTATGCTTGTGCAAGAGGAAAGCGAGCAGGTGCTAGCTTTCCCCCACAATGGAAGGTTTATGTTCAATATGCACATGTTCTTGTGCAATAGGGAAATCTAGCATGCACTAGCTTTCCCTTGTAGTGAAAGGATGTTGTTTGAGATGCACATGTGCTTGTGCAAGAGGGAAAGCTAGCGGGCGCTAGCTTTCCCTAGCAATGGAAGGATGTTGTCCGAGATGTACATGTGCTTGTGCAAAGCTATCAAGCGCTAGATTTCCCCAATGATGGAAGGATGTTGTTCGAGATGCACCCGTGATTGTGCAAGAGGGAATGCTAGCATGCGCTAGCTTTCCCCCATGGTGAAAGGATTTTGTTGGAGATGCGCTTGTGCTTGTGCAAGAGGGAAATCTAGTGTGCGCTAGCTTTCCCCCATGGTGGAAGGATGTCGTTGGAGATGTGCATGTTCTTGTGCAAGAGGGAAAGCTAGTGTGTGCTAGCTTTTCTCCACGGTGGAAGGATGTTGTTTGAGATGCACTTGTGCTTCTACAAGAGGGAAAGCTAGCATGCACTATATTTCCCCCACGATGGAAGGATATTTTACAAAATGCTCCTGTGCTTTTGCAAGAGGGAAATCTAACACACGCTAGCTATGCTTTTGCAAGAGAGAAAGTTAGTGCACACTAGCTTTCCCCCACCATAGAAGGATGTTGTTCAAGATGTGTTTGTGCTTCTGCAAGAGGGAAATACATCATGTGCTAGCTTTTCCCCATCATGGAAGGATGTTGTTCGAGATGTGCCTGTGCTTCTGCAAGAGGGAAATCTAAAGTGCGCTCACCTTCCCCTATGAGGGAAGAATGTTGTTGGAGATGCACATGTGCTTGTATAAGAGGGAAATCTAGCATGCATTGGATTTCCCCCATGGAGGAAGGATGTTGTTCAAGATGTGCTTGTGCTTGTGCAAGAGGGAAAGCTAGCACGTGTTGGCATTGCCCCACGCTGGAAGGATATTGTTTGAGATGTGTTTGTTCTTGTGTAAGAGGGAAAAATAGCGTGCATTGGATTTCCCCCACAGTGGAATGATGCTTTTCGAGATGCCCTTGTGCTTGTGCAAGAGGAAAAGCTAGCACGTGTTAGCTTTCCCACATGGTGGAATGATGCTCGAGATGCATTGTTCTTGTGCAAGAGTTAAAGCTAGCATGCGCTAGCTTTACCCAACAATGGAATGATGTTGTTCGAGATGAGCTTGTTCTTGTGCAAGAGGGAAAGATAGAATGCACTAGCTTTCCCCCACGGTGGAAAGATGCTCAAGATGTGCATGTGCTCTTGCAAGAGGGAAAGCTAGCACACGCTAGGTTTCCCCCATGGTGGAATGATGTTGTTCGAGATGTGTTTGTGCTTGTACAAGAGGGAAATCTAACACGTGCAACCTTTTCCCCACGATGGAATGTTTCTCGAGATGCACTTGTTCTTGTGCAAGAGGGAAATTTCACACTAACTTTCCCCCACAGTGGAATGTTGTTCAAGATGTGTTGTTCTTGTGCATGATGGAAAGATAGCAAACTAACTTTCCCCCATGGTGGAATGAGATTGTGCGAGATGCGCTTGTGCTTGTGCAAGAGGGAAAACTAGCATGTGCTAGCTTGCTAGATTTCCCCCATAGTGGAATGATGTTGTTCGAGATGATCTTGTGCTTGTGGAAGAGGGAAAGCTAGCATGCACTAGTTTTCCCCCACGATTGAATGATGTTGTTTGAGATGTGATTGTTTTTGAGCAAGAGGGAAAGCTAGCACACACTAGATTTCCCCCATGGTGGAACGATGTTCAAGATGTGTTTGTGTGTGCAAGAGGGAAAACTAGCATGCATTAGCTTTACCCCACAGTGGAATGATGTTGAAGATGCATTTGTGCTTGTGAAAGAGGGAAAACTAGCATGCACTAGCTTTCCCCCATGGTGGAATGATGTTTGAGATGTGTTTGTTCTTGTGCAAGAGGGAAATTTAGCGTGCACTGACTTTCCCCCACGATGGATTGATGTTGTTTGAGATGTACTTGTGCTTGTGCGAAAGTGAAAGATAGTGTGCGCTAGTTTTCCCCCATTATGGAATGATGTTGTTCGAGATGCACTTGTGCTTGTTGAAGAGTAAAATCTAACATGCATTAGCCTTTTCTCATGGTGGGATGATGTTGTTCGAGATGTGCTTGTGCTTGTGCAAGAGGGAAAACTAGCACACACTAGATTTCCCCCACAATGGAATGATGTTGGTTGAGATGTGCTTGTGCTAGTGCAAGAGGGAAAGCTTGCACAGATTAGATTTTCTCCACGATGGAATGATGTTGTTGGAGATACACTTATGCTTGTGCAAGAGGAAAAAATAACGTGCTAGCTTTTTCCCATGATGGAATGATGTTCAAGATGTGTTTGAGCTTGTTCAAGAGGAAAAACTAGCACACACTAGCTCTTCTCCACAATGGAATCATGGGGAAATGCTAGCACACGCTAGCTTTCCCCCGTGATGAAATGATGTTGCTCGAGATGTGTTTATGGTTGTGCAAGAAAGAAAGAGAACACACACTAGCTTTCCTCCATAGTGGACACATGTTTCTCAAGATGCACTTGCGCTTGTGCAAGAGGGAAAGCTAGCACGAGATAGTTTTTATCCATAGTGGAATGATGTTCAAGATGTGCTTGTGCTTGTGCAAGAGAGAAATTTAACACACGCTAGCTTTCTTCCATGGTGGAACAATGTTGTTTGATATGTGCTTGCACTTGTGAAAGAGGGTAAGATAACACACACCAGTTTTCTTCTACGATGGAATGATGTTTTTTGAGATGCACTTGTGCTTGTGCAAAAGGGAAAGTTAGCGCATGCTAGCTTTCTTCCATGGTGGAATGATGTTTTTCAAGATGTGCTTGTGTTTGTGCTTGTGCAAAAGGGAAATTTAGCATGCACTAGATTTCCTCTAGAGTGGAATGATGTTGTTCGAGATGTGCATGTGCTTATGCAAGAGGGAAAGCTAGTGCATGCTATATTTCCTCAGTGGTGGAATGATTTTGTTCGAGATGTGCTTGTGGTTATGCAAGAGGGAATTCTAGAACACACTAGATTTCCTCCACGGTGGAATGATTTTATTTGATATGCATTTGTTCTTATGCAAGAGGGAAAGCTAGCATGTGCTAGCTTTCCTCCACAGTGGAATGATGTTGTTCGAAATGCACTTTTTCTTGTGCTAGAAGGAAAGCTAGCATGCATAAGTATTCCTTCATTGTGTAATGTTGTTGTGAGCAGTGTTATTTTTTTTGTGCTAAAAGTTAAGCTTTAGTTCACGATGAAATGTTGTTGTTGGCAATGTGTTGGAAGGAAAACTAACATGGACTAGATTTCCTCCATGCTGCAATATTATTTTTGGCAATGCGCTTGTGCTTATGTTATAAGGAAAACCAAAGAAAAGATAGCAGGTGCTAACTTTCCTTCATGAGGAATGTATTTATTGGCAATGCACTTGAGCTTGTACTAGAAGGAAATCTAACACATGCTAGATTTCCTTCATTCTGCAATGTTGTTGTTGGCGATGCATTTGTGCTTGTGCTAGAATGGAAGCTAGCATACACTAGATTTTCTTCATAGTTTAATGTTGTTCTTGGAAATGTGTTTGTGCTTGTGCAAGAAGTAAAGCTAGTAGGTGCCAGAATTCATTCACGATGCAATGTTGTTGTTGGAAATGCGCTTGTGCTGGTGTTAGAAGCAAAGCTAACACACATTAGATTTCCTTCATGGTGCAATGTTGTTGTTGACAAAATGTTAGAAGGAAAGCTAGTAAGCACTAGCTTTTCTTCATGGTGCAATATTGTTGTCGGCATTGTGCTTGTGCTTGTGCTTGTTGTCAAAGTGTTAGAAGGAAAGCTAGTAGGCACTAGCTTTCCTTCATTGTGATAGTTTTCCTTCATAGTGTAATGTATTTCTTGGCAATGCACCTGCGCTTGTACTAACAGGAAAGATAACATGTGCTAAATTTCTTCAGAGTGCAATGTTGTTATTGGAAATGCACTTGTGCTTGTGCTAGAAGAAAGCTAGCACACAATAGCTTTTTTTCACAGTAAAATGATGTTATTGGAAATACACTTGTACTTGTGCAAGAAGGAAAACTATTATACACTAGCTTTTCTTCACGGTGCAATGTTGTTGTTGGCAATGTGCTTGTGTTGGTGTTGAAGTAAATCTAGCATGCATTAGTTTTCCTTTATTTTACAATGTTGTGGGAAATGTTGTTATTCTTGTGTTAGAATGAGATTTATTTCACAGTGCAATGTTGTTGGCAATGAGTTAGAAAGAAAGCTAACATGCACTAGCTTTCCTTCATGGAGCAATATTGTTATTGATGAAGTACTTGTGCTTGTGCTTATGCTAAAAGGAAAGCTAGCAGGTGCTAGCTTTCCTTAACGATGAATGTATTTGTTGGCAACGCACTTGTGCTAGAGAAAATTTCCTTCACAGTGCAATGTTGTTGTTGGTAATGTGTTACAAGTAAAGCTAGCATGTGCTAACTTTCCTTCCTGGTGAAATATTGTTTTTGGAAATCCACTTGAGCTTACGTTATAAGGAAAGCTAGCAGGTGCTAGATTTCCTTCACGATGCAATGTATTTCTTGGCAATGGACTTGTGCTTATACTAGAAGGAAATCTAGCATGTGTTAGATTTCATTCACAATGTAATGTTGTTGTTGGCAATGTGCATGTGCTTGTGCTAGAAGAAAAATTAGTATGTGCTAGCTTACTTTTACAGTGGAATATTGTTGTTGGAAATGCATTTGTGCTTGTGCAAGAAGGAAATCTTCTAGATGTTAGATTTCTTTTACGGTGCAATGTTGTTGTTGGCAATGTGTTTGTGCTAGTGCTAGAAGAAACGGTAGCATGTGCTAGCTTTCTTTCATTGTGTAATGTTGTTGTGGGAAATGATGTTGTTCAATTTCAATGTATTTATGTGATAAATAAACGACACTATTCAATATTTAACTTTTGAATGCTTTGTTTAGATCAAGATAACTTCTCAATATATCAAACTTGCATAATGAAATCCAATAATGCACTTAAAAACATTTTCTAGACTTGGTCTATTAAAACTATATTGGAGTAGTTAATTAGTATTATTTTCAATATAAAACATTTAAACACTTCATGAGTAAATACATCAAATTGTACTACTCTCTTGCATTCTAATTCATAATAATTTGATTTTGATAGTATGCTTAGACTTTTAAAATATTTTCTCTTACAAAGTCTAAACCGGTGGGAACATTATATTCAACACAAACACAATAGTTACTTAGTGTCAATAATCAAAATGGTTAATAATAGTAACACACACAATTAATATGTCATAAACAATTTTATAGTTAAGAAATTTATTACACAATCTATTATTCATGAGTTAATTCTTGATCTTTAATACATAAATATAAATATTAATGATAATAGAAATAATGTAAGGAATCCAAGTTTTAGAGAAATATTAATATGYTCTTTTCAATATAAYATGWTGAAACACTTCACCAATAAACACTAAACACTTGCAATATCTAGTTAYATCAATGYCATTAAATAACTTTATAGGTAAGAAATTTCCCATMTYTTAATCTRTTATTGATGAAGTAAACTTCTATCATTACTTASCKTTTAAAACRAAAATATAAATAATAATAATAATATAAATTTCATTKYTATTCTAATTCATAATTTATTTTGATCATTACAAGGGMAAACCTAGACTTGTGAARTATTTTCTCTTGTGGACTCTAAAAAWATTCCCTTAATAATTTTATWTGCAAAAAAMTTCTTACACAATCTATTATTCATAATGTAATCCTTAATCAACTTAACTTTCAATRAAAAATATATACATAATAATAATATAAATAAATYATGTTGTTATTCTAATTTATAATTGATTTTGATMGTTAAAACAATAAACKTAATACSCACTCTTGCATAATAYTTWMTCTTGTGAGTATAAAATGTTGTTGGTGATATAATAAAATAWAKTACCCAATATAGACAATATTACTTACTATGTCTACAATTAAAATTGTTATAATAGTAAGAAATACATTGATATTGTCATTAAATAGTTTTCATATAGCTCACTCTAAAGTTGTGCCAACCTTCTACTAGTTTATTATGATAAATTTATCACAAAAATGGTGAATATATACATTAAAAGTAGTGAACCAAGCAATTTTCTAATTCTAGAGGCACTATTTTTTATTTAGATTCATTCCTTTACTTAACACACATGTTAACATGGAGCTAAATCAATCTAGTGTTCTAATTTAGATCCACTAACTTTCAATTGAAAAATATTAATAATAATAATGGAAATGAATTATAATGATATCTTTATAATGATACACGAGAGTTTATATTGATACCTTCATGACAAAAAATGGTGAATATATACATTCAAAGTAGTGAATTAAGTGATTTTCTAATTCCGTATTTTGAAAAAACTCAATCTAGCTAAAGTTCTAAATTCTAGATCCATTGTATATTTCCAAATTTAATGAAATATGTGTTTGAGCTTAAATGCTTATTCCTTAAAATTATAATCCATATACTATAATGTGTATTGCCTAACCCTTATGAACCATAACATCTAATCCATATAAACCCTATAAATCTTAATCCCCGTAACCTTAAACCATAATGCACAACCCATATAAACAATAAACCTTAAATAGTATAACCCATATAAACATTAACTATTAAACATTTTAATTCCAATAACCCATAATTATTAATACTATAAATCATAACCCTAACTACTATAATGCCTAACATTTAAACCCTATAGCCACTTTCAAAACTAATCCCTCGTAGTTTACCCTTAATCCATGTAAATCCTAATATATAACCCCTATAACTCTTAAAACCTAACACCACTAACACTAAACTATTATAACCCCAATCACTTAACCCTTAAAATCCTTATCATATATTAGTCATCATCTCTAATCTTTAACCTATATAATCAGTCACCCCTAATCCTTAACATCTATAACCACAAACCTAAATTACCCTTATAAAACTTATACATTAAGACTATTATTACATCTAAACCATCAACCTTATAACATGAATAACTACTAGCATAACCTAAATATTAACTCTTGACCGCTAGCCCATATAACCCTTAAACTCCAACCTCTGTAGAACATAAACCTTATAACCTATATAACACCTAATATTTAAAACTTTGTTCATAAGTCGTATAACATGTAATCCTTAAATAGTGTAACCCATAACCCATATAACTCCAAACTCCTAACCCCTAATCCATAATTATTAAACTCTATATCTCCTAACCTTTAATCCTTACGCCCTAAAAACCTAATAACACCTAAAACGTATAGAATGTATAATCGATAATCCCTTATCCATATAACCATTATTAACTCTAACCCTAAAAACCCCTTATCTAGAGATGTAACCCTTGAACTCATATAGCTACTAAATATTATAGTTATACTCCTCATAACCACTAATTGTAGAACCCTATCACCGATGACCCATATCACATACAACCCTAAACCTATAAAACCTAAAATTTACTACTCGTGTAAACCCTAAATCCTTTAAATTATATTAATATTAAACTTTAACTTTGAGAAACCGTGTAATCCAAAAACCATATAACCTGATCATATATAACACTTACCACTAATGTAAAACCCCCACAAATGTCCTTATAACTAGATAAAATATAGACCTAACCCCTAAACCTTATATTATATAATGCATAATCCTTCTAATCTAAAGTCCCTTTAACTCCAAATTCTTATCCCTAAAACAAAGAATCACTAAAAGCTATAAATATTGACTCATAACAACTATAAATTATAACATCTAAATATTGACTCATAACAACTATAAATTATAACATCTAACCGATAAACCCTATAAATTTTAATCACCAAAACCTAAACTCATATATCCCCTAAGCCCTAATGTATAACCTCTATTACCTATCAAACTTAGATATTATAACTCCTACAAACCATAAAACCTTACCATTATCATCCATAACATAGAAACCATATAACAAATTTAACCCTCAAGCCATCATATATAACTTTTAACCCTTACAACCTGTAATACTCAAAATCCATATAATCCCTAAACTTTAATACATATAACATCGAACGACAAAAACACATTTATGTTAACCTCTAATCTACATAATCACTAATACAAATAAGCATTATAGTCCATGAACAATATAACCCCTATAAGCTCTAAGTATTAAACAATATAACCCAAATATACCTTAACCCTACTCCAATAATAACCCCTAACCCTTGTGACACCTAAAATATAAACCCTATAATGCATATAACATAGACCATGTAACCCTTATGACTTGTAATATCAAACACTTTTCCCTAGCCAATTTAATCCATAATCCTTATAGTCCTTAACTCCCAACCCTTGTAACCCTTAATCGCTACATTGTAACCCTTCATCGCTACATTGTTTAACTCTCAAACACTCTAACTTCTATAATAACTCATAACCCCTAAAACACCTATAACGTATTGACCTTATAACCCTTTTCACCTTCAAACCATGACCATAGAAATCCCAACCTTTATAATACCTAACCATTATTTCCTATTACCCTTAATGCTAACAATGCCAAATTTTGTAATGTCCAAACCTTATCATTTTAATTCATAAGCATTCTAACCCCTCACCCTAATAACCTCTATTACCTAACCCTAATAACCCTTGTAATCATTAAACCTTATAAAACCTATAACCCCCATCCCAACTAACCCATAACACCAAGAATTTCTAACCCATATAATGCATATTTTCCAACTCTTACAATAAATTACACTTTTAATCCTTATTCCTTATAAATGTTAACCCCTATAACATTGGAACCTTAAAGTTGCTAACACATAACCCCTATAACATTGAGACATTATAAACCCTAACCTCTATCCCTAATTCAATTTAAACCTTATAAAAAATAACATGTCTAACTCCTATTACCCTTAAAACCTAACCTCTATCAATCTTAATAATTTTAACCAACAATTATATAACCTTCGACCCCTAACACCTATAAACCTTGAACTTTAACCTTAAACCCTTAAATCATATATCCCTAACCCATATACCCTTATAACCCATAATCTTTAGTGAAAAACTATTAAACCATATAGTCCCTTAGACCTAACCCCAATAACCCTTAATGCCAATAACCCCTAAACCTTTATTCACGATACATTAAATATTATAACCATTAACATGTATAACCCTTGACCCCTATCATCGCTCACCTCTAATGCTTTTGACACTTCCCCATGAACCCTGATAACCAATAACCCTTAAGCCTTATAATCCCTAATAATTTTAACCCTTGATTTAATACCTCTTATAACCCCTAATCCATATATATGTTCATCCTCATTTATTGAACTTTTATGACCCCTATATTTCATATAAACCTTATAACCTATAATTTGTAAGCCCTGAAACCCTAATAACATTAAACCTTAAAATCCTTATAATTTTAAACCCCTTATCCATATAATCGTTATAACCCTAATGCCTCATGACCTTATAAACATTTAAATGTAACCTCTAGGATACATTAATCCATAACCCTTGATACATAACCCTTATAACCCCTCACACATAATCTCTGTAACCCCTAACTTTTAGTCCTCATAATGAAAAAACCATATAAACTCCCAATATTAACTATAATAACCTTGAATACCTTCGATTATAACTCTAGCAACCTCTCTCAACCCTTACACTTGTAATCCCTAATGCAAGATACATCGAACATTGATCACCCCTAAGCCCTTGAAATACTAATGCATAAATCATCTAACCCTAAAATCCTATATCCTATAAAGTTTATAGCAATCAATTAATATAAACAAATCCCAATTAACCCCTAATGAGTCCCTAAGTTGTTTCCCTATACACCTTTAACACCATCACCCATATAGCCATGCCTAATGTATAATCTTTATCCACTATAACCCATAACTCCCCTAACCCCTAACCCTTATCACCACTAATACCCATAACTCATAATGCATAAGCCATGTAACCTATATAAACTCATAACCCATATTATTAATAATGTATAATTCAGATAACCAGAAACCACTAACCCCTATGACCCCTAACCACTAACATATATCCCCTAACTTCTAGAACTTAATGCCTAACCCTTATCAACCTTAATCCATAGTTCCTATAACCCTTAACCCCTATGACCTAATTTAAATATCATTTAAAGCCTAATCCCTTAATATAATCCCTATTTTCTTTAACCCCTAAATCCTTTTACCCCTAGAATGTGACCACTACAACCACTACTTCCTATAGCAATTTACTCTTAACCCTTATAACCCCTAAACCCAAAAAATAATAACCTCTAACCCTTTTAATCTCTAACCTTTATAACCCTTCTAAATTGTAAATCATAATCCATATAAACCCAAACCATTATCATAGTTAAATTATAACCTCTAACACATAATTGAATTTGTATTTCCCATGAAAACTAAACCCTATATCCCAAATGTATTTAATCTTAAATGAATAGAAATTATAAACAAATATCCCTTCTTTCTGGTAACCAATATTGTTGCAGGAGAAACTCCCCTCCAAATCAAAGTTGAAATCTTGAAGTTTCCATAAGGTGATGTGGCCAAGAGGATGTGATTTTCCTCGAAATCCATGTAAACGATAAGGTTTATTGATTGTTAGCGTGAATTGTTGTTTTGGACAATTTGTTGAGGACAGATCAGATCTGGAATGATTTGATCCTCTCATTGATTATTTTTATTGTTTAAATTTGTAAACTTTTGGGTGTTGTGAAGGAGGCCAAACACAATGTAAAATCAAGTTGAGTGCATGGCTAGGGATTGAGAGGTGCCCTTAGTGTGTAACCGAGCTCGATTTTAATATAAACCTATGCATTTTATGTAATTTTGTCTGATGTTCTTAATATCGTGTGTATAAACCTTGTTGAGTTGAATGCGTATGAGAATGGTGAGTGTTGCAGATCAAAGTGAAGTTGCAGGTCGGAGTGGAGAAATAGTGCATTCTAGTGAGAAGAGAGATCCATTATTGATCACTAGATGGATCGACGGTGATCGGGATTTTATCGAACTGGGCTCATTATCCAAAGGAGTTGAAAGGGAGAGTCGATGGTCCAGTAGCCAAATGGACTGGAAATAAATTTTAAAGCGCAGTGGAGTGGTCCTTATATGCCAGTGTCCTGATCTACCGATACCCAGGATCCAGATATCCCGACAATCGGTATATATTATCAAATTTTGGCTAGTGTACAAAACAATATGAAGTATGGTGCCCTGGTGGGCAGTGGCCCCAATCATTCTGGTGACTCGGTATAATCGGACCAGGTGAGCCACTGAATGAGTGTAAAGGTTAGGTGATACTAATAGCCTTATATTTTGCATCACGGTCCCACCGCAGAGTACCACTGACCTATCAACCCTAGGATCTATCGTCAAGGAGCGGTAATGTGACCCGACACACCGACATGTCAATCTTCTAGAGATGGGTTCCGATATATCAAATCAAAATAAAGGTAAATGTTATACATTGTGGTCTTCGACGACCTGACACTCTGCACTCTCGATGATCCATTGTGGAAAGGAAATCATGGAGGTGAATATCTAGCCATCCATTCATTTTAGAGATCGACGATTTTCGTGTGCAGACCAGATCATGAGGAAAATGAAAAACTACCAGAGTTAAGGGTTGAGCGTTGTCGCGGTGGCAGAAACATCAATCATGGTGGTGATATTTCAACGGTCTTGTGACAAGATAAAGGATTGAGTGCAAAGGCCAAAGGAGTTGATGACCAGAAGTTAGTTCCTAGCGCTAATGGGAATGGTCGTGGATTCGAGCCTACGACGTCGAGTAGGGAAACATTGAGTGTTGAGAAGGATATCGAGACTTATGAAAGCAGATGGTGAAGTTTTCCTATGAACTTCATGGGAAAATGAAATCACAAGAGCTAAATCTAGAGAGTTTCAATCGAATTTCAGGGTGTCACTGCAAGCTCGAGTGTGTTAAAAGAAATTACTCGAGTTTTGATGTTGTCAAGGATATTTTAGTCCATTTTTTGGGCCCATAACCCACAGATCGAGATCACTGAAAACTTGATTCAGTGATCTCCCCAGAATCGGTCTTCATCAAGTGGTATCAGAGCGGAGGGAAATATTTCTCTGCGTGAGAGTGAAAAGATTTGTAGCATCCTAGAGAAAGGAGTGCTCAAAAGGTTCTAGAGGAGAGAACCAAGAGAATACCAAAATATTGAGCTTAGGTGGGAAGCTTAGTGAGCTATTTTGTAGCAAGGTAGAAGACTTGTTATTGTAGAGGCATGGTTGCGGCTCATTGTTTAGCATGAGGAGAAGCTCAACGTTATGGTGGAGTGATACATGGAAGAATACTAGAGTGAATATGGAAGCACCAATGAAGACACATGATCAGGAGATCATGAAAAAATTTCTACCCTGTGAGTCTAATGCAGGAGAAAAAACACCCCCAAATCAAAGTTGAAATCTCGAAGTTTCTAAAAGGTGAGGTGGCCATGAGAATGTGATTTTCCTTGAAATACATGTAAATGATAGGGTTTGTTGGTTATTAGGGTGAAATTGTTGTTTTGGACAATTTGTTGAGGACAGATCGGATCTGGAATGATCCTATCCTCTCATTGATCCTCTTTATTGTTTAAATTTGCAAGCCTTTAGGCATTGTGAAGGAGGCTAGACACAATGTAAAATCACACCGAGTGCGTGGCCAAGACTCAAGAAGCACACTTAGTCTATAATCGAGCTCGATTTTAATATAAACATGTGTATTTTATGTAATTGTTCTTGTTGTTCTCAATACTGTGTATAAACCCTATTGAGTTGAGTGTGTATGAGAATGGTGAATGTTGTAGGTCAGAGTGAAGTTGCAAGTTGTAGTGGAGAAATCATGCATTCCAGCGAGAAAAGAGATCCATTATCGATCACTTGATGGATCGATGGTGATCCAACTTTTATAGGATTGGGATCATTATCCAAAGAACTTGAAAGGGAGAGCCAATGGTCCTGACGCCCGATGGTTCGGTAGCCAACCGGACCAGAAACAAATTTTAAAATGAAGTGCAGTGGTCTTGATATGCCACCATCTTGGTATATCGATCCCCAGGATCTTGATCTCTAGGTAGTCGGTAAATCGGATCGGAGTTTGGCTAGTGTACAAAAAAATACAAAGTATGGTGCCCCGGTGGGCGGTGGCCCGATCACCCTCGTGACCCAATATAAATGAACCGAGTGAGCCACTAAATGAGTGTAGAGGTTAGGTGATACCAGTAACCCGATATTCCGACATTGTGGTCCCACCACAGAGTGCTACCATCCTATCAGCCCCTAGATATATCGTCAAGGAGAGGTAATTTGAACTGACACCCCGACACATTGATCTTCCAGAGAAGGGTTCTGATATATCGGATTGGAATAAAGATAAAGGTTGTATGTTGTGGTCTTCGACAGCTCGACACTACACACTCCTAATGATCCATCATGGAAAGGAAATCATGGAGGTGAATATCCATCTTTCCATTTCATTTAGAGATCGATGGTCGTCGTGTACAGACTGAATCGGGAGGACATTGAAAAAATAACAAAGTTAAGGGATGAGTGTTGTCCTGGTGGAAGAAACATCGATCCCAATGGCGATAATACAACAATATTGTGACAAGATAAAGGATTGAGTGCCAAAGCCAAAGGAGTCGACGAACAGAACTTAGTTTCTGGTGTTAATGGAAATGGTCGTGGATTCGATCCTGCAACGTTGAGTAGGACACCACCGAGTGTTGGGAAGGAGATTGAGACCTGTGAAAGGAGATGGTAAAGTTCCTATGAACTTCAGGGGAAAATTAAATCATGAGAGATAAATTTGGAGAGTGCCGATCAAATTTCAAGGTATCACCACAATCTCGGGTGTGTTAAAAGAAATTACTTGAGTTTTTATGTTTCCATGTATATTTTAGTCCATTTTGTGGGCCCATAACACACAGGTCTGAGGATCAAGATCACTGAAAACTTGATTAGAAGGACCCCCAAAATCGGTCTTCATCAAATATCCCTTCAACATATAGTCTATAAACCTTACAACCCTTCATGTTTGTCTCTTATATAATCCTATTCCATATATCCCATTTAATGCCTAACCAAATTAACTATTATTCATAAAACCTTATCACCCTTAAACTATAACACTAATCCCTTAACTCTAGTAACCATTTATGTGTAACCTCTATAACCTTAACCCATATCCACCTCAACCCATGTCCCTTATAACCTCCAAGCCTTAAATCCCTAAGTCAAACCCACTAGATCATAACTATTATAACCCTTAACCTTATATAACCCATAACTCCCAATATTTATGGTGCCTTGCCAAGAACACATATAAATCTTACTGAGAATGATCCACATAACTGTAACACCCCAGTTTTTTATCCCTATGAAATAGAATGTATTATGTAAATATGAATTAGGTTGGTAAGCCGGTAAAGTTGGAAAGGGGCCAAAGTGCCTAGAAATGTAATACGTCTATACATACTAATAAAATACAATGTTGGATGCAAGACAGACATGGACAAAAGAGATAGGGGGCTATGATTCCATGAGAGAGGGGTCTTAAGGGGCTAAGTTTTTTTATTATATTTTATTTACCCATTTTGATTTTATGGAGAAAAGTGGTTACATGAGCTTCTTGGGGAGGCCATGGGGTTCTTGATTTCAGGTAATTATATAAACTGCTCTTTGGGATGTTTGGGGGTTCATTCCTTTCACTATTTCATTTTGGGGGTTCACTTGCTCTTCTCCATTCACTCTGACACTCTTCTCACTCTTCATTCTTGGTTCCTCATTCTTGTTAATTCGTGTGCTCTTGGTCTAAGAATGGAAACATATGGCTAGAATAGGAGAGCCTGTTGGTCACACCAACCACACTAAGAGGGGGGGGTGAATTAGTGTTTGGAATTTTACAACTTTTCTTGTATCAAGTAAGCAATTATTTCAAAACATAATTTTACACATTAAGAGAAATCAATTCATAAGAACAATGAACACAAGAGATACCATATGTTTGTATAATCTTTTGTATTATTTTATATATGTGAGTACAGTCATGAGGGTTTTCCCATCACTAACTGTTTTTTATGAGCACCAACTGAAGTAAGAAGCACTAACTCCTAGGAGAGCACCAACTCTCAAGCAATAATCAACTCGTTGATAGAATGAAATCTATCCAACTAGAGTTCATCTAGTAGTACAACCAACCCAAATACCAGTCATTCATTTATTGAATCTATTCCATATCATGATCAAAGATCTACAACAAATGCTCACCACCAGACTTCATCTTCTTCTATGAAATTCACACTTTCCTCACTTCATCTTCTCTCTAAAATTCGCATCTTGTTGTGTCAAAGGATCACCATACCAGAAATCACCGACCTCAAGTGCAAATTCACTCATTCACTCACTTCCAAACTTCTTCAAATGAACCAAGCATAGTTGTATTTATACTCATTCATGCTCAACTCTAGTTTAAATTTTTGGGCCAACTTGTGCCACAAGTTACAACTAACTTGTCCATTTAGAACAACTTTGGGACTGTTATCACTCAGTTTGTAGGATAGGTTTAGTAGCTTGAAGGCAAGAGTCAAACTGGCGTAACAGGAGCTTCCCCACCCACTGTCACCTCGATGGGGAGCTCTTTCTATTCAGGGTGGCTAATCCCAAGGGAGACGTCCCTAGTAATCTGGGGTGTTGAAAAGGAAAAGATCAAGGGTTTAAGGTTCAAAAGGTTAAAATAGGTTTTCCCTTTCATAGAGTACTTGCCAAGAAAGATAGTTAAAGAGAAGGTATTCCACTGAAATGGCCCTTGTTTGTGAGACAAGGCAAATAAAACTAAAACGTGCAGCAGTGGTTAGTACTTCAAATTGTTAATGACTATCTTTAATATACATGAGCAATAATAAATGTAATTATTGACGAAGTCAATGATTGCAATAAAGGCAATGGATTATAATAGTACTTCTTCAATAAATACAAAATGATACTGGCATTCAATGTACAAAATCAATCCTTGTATTATCACAACGCATTGAGTGTGCTCATATATATAATGTTGTTGCGTCACTATACTACTAAGGGTGACGTCAACCCTATTCTAAGGTTAGTTTAACTAGACAATGAAGTGAACATTTTGCTAAATAAGCCAAGGAAAATATTCAACACTTCAATGTAAATGCTAGATGACAAAGCCACAACGTTTTGTACCAAACAAGAGATCAAAATAGGCATGACGTCATTAGCTAGTTAGGGTTAGTAAGGTCGCTAGGGTTAGTTAGGGTTTCAATTTTTTGAAAGTTTGAAGGATTGTTTTAACACCAAAAACTCAACGTTGCATTTATTAGACTAGTGCCTTAGGGTAAATGGAGTCAAGGAGTAAGGCTAAAGGCTTAGAAGGATTTAAAATTAAGGACTAGAAGGTTAGGCTTTCTAGTGCTGCAATGGCAGGGCCACAAATTCAAAACCCTAAGGGGAGGAAGCTCATTCCGGTGTAGCTTAAGCTATGCCTCATGCTCCTCCCTCTTTCCTTAAAACTCTTTGGCAAAACGGCTAGCTTTAAAACATAAATCTAGGGCTGAAAAGTGTTGTTGGGGCCAAGGCTTTTCAAACCCTAAGAGTC
>JZKD02S1633123.1:38033-58050 GCA_000966675.3 Picea glauca
ACCCCTGGATGCAAAGAAAACAACAAGTGGGAGAATGTTGGGTATGTGTTATATTCTTTGCATGTGTGTGTGTGTGGGTGCGTCAGATACGACAACTGCGTCTGACGATCCGTTTGGGCGGTTTTTGCTATTTTTAGCTGATTTGTAAATTAATCCCGGATTAAGGGATTAGGGTTTTGGTATCTACGGAATACCTAAAAACATTGTATATATTGTATGGAGAATGGTGAAATTCGATATAATGAAAATAAGAAAGGTTTTCCCGGTTGAGGGTTTCCGGTTTAAAACTTACAAAAATGATAAAAATGGTGGGAGTGGACGATGGCTCTGCAAATCCCCCTCGGTGGCTAACCAAAACCCATGAATATCAACTTGCTAAGTCACCCCGTCAATCATCCCATCAATGGTCAAGTGGATTAGTGTAAGATCCAAGCAGTCATCAGAAATGAAAGGAACCTAATACATATATAAGAGGGTTATAATGATCAAATATGACACATACCATGATACCTCGGACCGATTACCTCATGAAGCAAGAGTCCTCTCTGATGCAAGTCCAAGACGGTGGTGATGGAGGCTGCTACTGCTGACAGGACACATCTAGCGAAGAAGAAGAAATATGGGCCCTCCAGGGCCATGCTCAGGTCAATCCTGCTCTCGGTACTCCATGTCTAGGACCTGTGGGCCTCGAGACATGATCTCCTAGTTATCCCTAGGTATCAAGGATAAGAGGGACCATCATTCTGGGTCTTCAACTTTAAACCTAGCATACCACCTATCACTGAAAAGGCCACGATGAGTTCTAATCCTTCATATGCTTTTAAAAACCATCTGACCTATTTTCATAAATCGATCACAGGTATGGATCGATTTCCTTTCTTTCTCTGAATGTTGCAGAAATCAAATTTTGTAGAGGCGCTTCCTTCAAACCATTTACATGTGACCATATTCACAAAAACACGAGCTTATTAACTTAATCAAAGATTAAGATGGGTGACCACGATTTACTTCGGGACTTCAGGGGTTCAGAGGTCCGGGTAATTGTTGTTCAGATTTCCACTGGAGTTGGTCAGTACCGAAGTGGTCAACATGGGAGTGCTTACGTCATACTTCCACTATGTTTTGATATAATTGTCATGTGAGAATCTAGAGGATATTAAATCAACGGTTAGCATTGACTTTATCCTTTGATGCTTCAGGTAGTTGATGGTTTCCCTCAAAGGAAAAACTCCTGGAGTGATGTAACTTGTTTGCATCACTGTTGACTTGGCACTGGTCGAGTGGTTGCCACATGTCACTTAGATTTGTGACTTACGTGTACCTAAAATGCCAACTGAACCTAGACACTTGTCACCATCTGATTGTGCCATGTGTCGTTGTTGACGCGGTCTTTCTAACGTGGATCTCCTGATGTGGAACATATACTCCTCCTGGATCTAACAATCATAGTTTCATATGAATCCTTGATCCAACGACTGTGATCAGTTCTAGATCAACAGTATAGATTCATTTTGGCCTTTGGGTTATTCTCTTTTCCCACTACCCAATTCTCCTGGAGTGAAATTCCCCGAATAAACCTCAAGTAACTTGATTTCATCTAACGATCCTCCTTTGACGCGGAAATCTTAACACAATCCAACAGTTGTCGAGAATTCAACTATTCGGGATCCTGTGAATCCTTGATCCAACAACTGTGATCAGTTTTAGTTCATTGGTCTAGATTCATTTCGGCCTTCGGGAATTTGGGTTATTTTCTCCCACTTCCCAATTCTCCCGAAGTGAGATTGCCCAAATAATCCTTAAGTAACTTGAATTCATCTAACGATCCATCTTTGATGTGAAAATCTTAACACGATCCAATGGTTGTTAGGATTTCGGCTATCCGGGATCTCATGAATCTTTGATCTAACGACTGTGATCAATTCTAGATCAACGCTCTAGATTCATTTCGGCCTTCGGGACTTTGGGTTATTCGCTCCCACTTCCCAATTCTCACGAAGTGAGATTCCCCAAATAAACCTCGAGTAACTTGACTTCATCTAACGATCCATATTTGACGCAAAAATCTTAACACGATCCAACGATTGTCAGGATTTTGGCTATTCGTGAGTCTAGGGCTCTAGGGTAGCAGAACCGATGTCAACCGTAGATCTGTTGGCAGGTGACGATCGACGGTTGGTGTGTATTTCACAATCGAAACTTGCGCAATCGTTAACTTCAACTCTTGCATCCTACAATGGTTCACCGTCGTTGATCTTCTCTTACTGAGATATGATGGTCAGGACTTAATCGTATGTTGATTTGAAGGTCCTCCTCTGTAATTCCCAGATCTGACGGTCCCAGTTTGTCCCAAAATCTACATCAATGGAATAGATTCTCCCTCGATTCTTTTGTAGTTTTATTGTGGGGATTTCAATCCTGGTCGTGTTTCTGCAATGCGCTTTCCCTTATGAGATTTTTGGTAGATTCCTCTACATGTTGTTCATAACAACTCATCATCACTGCAATGCGCTTTCCCTTTTGATCTTTTTGGTTTTGTACTTGGATTCTAACTCATCGAGATCATTGATCTGTTGGGAATTCAATCCCGATGGTGTTTCTACATTGTGTTGATCTCGTGAAATATAATACGCTGCCTCTCCTGAGATTTAAGTAGATTCATCTGCATGTTGTTCATAACAAATCATCATCACATTATAATGGCATCAACTGTTGACATCAATGACAACACATCAATGACAATATGTCCAACAATCTCCGCCTTTGTCATTGAGGGAAACACACCAACTTCATACACAAACTCCCCCTCTGATGATGCTTCTCTATTCCGAAGTTGCTCTCCCCATTTGACATCAATGGAAAAGGGTTTCGCCCCCTATGATTAATCTATGTCTGTCTGTATGCTGCTGACCAAAATCTAAACTCGGGTAACTCCCCCTGCAATCATGTTCTGCCTATCATAACTAAATGACTCCCCCTGTCAATATGCTCTCTCTACCTATGACTACTCTCCCCCTCTGTTTCTAAAAGGGTAGCTCTTCCTGAAAAGGTCTCTCCCCCTGTCATCTCTAATGTACAATGCTCTATATTCATCTGAGAGACTTTTATAATCTTCTTGCCACATGATGGTAATTCTTTGTGCAACAATTAACTCCACTCATGTTCATTTGTTCAGTCTTTTCTATCCACATCTGTGAGTGTCATGGTTTCTTGGCCTTTGTTCTCTGATCTTCTATTATTGAAACTTCATTTTTCATCCATGTCTCATTTACTCTTCTTGTCGTATTGTATGAGGAATTCTCATTTATCGTCTCCTTGAGTTCCAACAGTCATGGGCTTTGTGGCCAAATCCACCACAATTGTAGCATCTCATTGTGTAACAATGTGCAACAATATGTCCAACAAGATTCCATTTCCAACATCTTACAATGTTGTTGAACCTACCAACTTGTTTTCTTCCATGATTCCTATAATCCAAGGATTTATGACCATATTCATTACAAGAAAATCAATGACCATTAAAAACACTTTCATGCATGCCCCTTTGACTCGTCCTTGAAGATGTCTCTCTTCTAAACTTGCTTTGAGGTGTAGGAGTAGCTTCTTGATGTCTTCCTTGATCTGATCTTCTAAAGATTGTAGCGTTGCTTTCATTATTTGAACATGAAGGACCTGCATCAGACTTGTCTTCACCCTTTACAAATGAAGGACCTGGATCAGACCTGTCTTCACCCTTTACAAAAGAAGGACCTGCATCAGACCTGTCTTCACCCTTTACAAATGAAGGACCTGTATCAGATCTGTCTTCACCCTTTATAAAACAAGGACCTGCATCAATCTTCATAGGACTACCAATTTCTTCCTTGTTGTAGCCAAGACCAGATTTATCATTTGGTTATATTTGACTATCCAAGATCTCATCCAAGATCATAGAGTTGCTCAAGAACTTGACATGGGTGTTTGACTTCTCAAATTTCTTTCTAAGATTCATAACTTCTACTTCCAACTTATGACATGAATCTTCCCTTTCGTTCAACCGGTTCCTCACTGTTGAAATTACTAAGACAACTGAGAGGGGGGCGTGAATCAGTTGTTATTGAGCTTAAACAATTTTAAGTCTGTTAATACATTCTTAATCCTTCTTCAAGTGATCGTCAACATTATACAGCATATGGACAATAAAAGTAATGAGCATCAATCACACATAAGGTATACACAGAGACAGATTTTCACGAGGAAACCCATAAAGGGAGAAAACTTTTTCTTCTAAATGATAGGCAGTGTTTTAAGTTCTGTACATCATCTATAATTGAGCACCAACTCAATGTGAGGCTGCTACCTCTGTTTTGCAAGCTGCAACTTGCTGAGAGCACCAACTCTCTGTTTTTCTCTAGCATCCACTAGAAGGAAGCACCAACTCCCTGGTTTCTCTAACACCAACTAGAAGCAAGCACCAACTCCTTGTGTTCAAGCACCCACTTGAACCTCTAAGGACAACAGTCCTCCCTAGCACCTCCCAACCACCCTGGAATATGAAATGAATAATTAAACAACCAACTACATAGATAAATCGATTCTTACCACTTCTTCTCTATTCTGTAAATCTGGTTTTCTTAACTGTTCTGCAATTCTTCTCTTCCTTTATTTGTTCTGCAATTTTTCTCTGTTTCAGGTTGTTCTGTCATTCTACTCTGCTTCAGGTCTATTCCTCATCTATTACTCTTCTCTGAGTTTTATCTCACACTGCGCACATTTTTCAATCTCACATTGTGCATACTCTGATTTTTCTTTTCTCACTGTTTAATTCATTTTTCGTCCAAAACAACCCACCACGCACAGTCTATCTCTTCTTCATTTATGCACAGCGCCCACAGCAATTACACTTCGCATCTTCTTTGGCAAAAGAAAATCGTCTAAGCAACTAAAACACCAACCGATCAAGAATCATGACTCAGTTTAGCTAACAGATTCGTAACTGATGATTTAATTGTGAGAGAGAACAGAAGCCCTCCGATCATATTCAAGTTTATCTGCACCGTTGGAAGAACTTTATTAATCTTGCCTTTAAATCGGTTTTTGGCATTTCGGCATTCCTGTGGCCAAGTGTCTTGACACTTCATGTCGCGATCTCTGAAATTCCGATACAGATCTTTTTTGCGCTATCTCCTTCCATTATATGACCATGGGCATGGCCAAGCACTTATGCATAAAGTGCTTTTCGCGAATTCGCATCTCGTGAATCTGGAGATGAGGCATCTCGACTCTCCAAGTCGCAATCCCCGAAACCCTGAAATGGAGCTTATCAGAACTGACTCCTTCCCTTCTCGTGACCACCGACGGTGACCATAGGCTGTGCCAAAAAGGTGCTTCGCGAGTTTATAAACTTCATCTGATCGTCGGTTGAAATCTCCATAGATCTGACGGTCCAGATCTTATCGCGATCTCGCATCTCGCGAGTTTGGAGGTTATGTTTCTTGCCTCTCCAAGTCACGATAGGCGAAGCTCTGAGATGGAGTCAGATCAACGGTTCAGATCACACCTTGATTTGGCGACTGCGATTAAATCGCGATTTCGCATCTCGCGAGTTTGGTGGTTATGTTTCTTGCCTCTCCAAGTCACGATAGGCGAAGCTTCGAGATGGAGCTTGATCAACAGTTCAGATCACACCTTGATCTGACGGTTGCGATTAAATCGCGATTTTGCATATCGCGAGTTCGGTGGTTATGTTTCTTGCCTCTCCAAGTCGCGATAGGTGAAGCTCCGAGATGGAGCTCAGATCAACGGTCCAGAACAAACCTCGAACTGACGGCTGCGATTAAATCGCGATTTCGCATATTGCAATTTCAGTGTTTATGTTTCTTGCCTCTCCAAGTCACGATTCGCGAAAGTCTGAAATGGCGTGGGATCAACGGTCCACGATCTCGATAAATCTACGGTCCAGATCTTATCGTGAATTCGCATCTCGCGATTCCTTCGATGGAAGTTCTTGTCACTCCAATTCGCGATAGGCGAAACTCCGAATTAGAGCTTAGATCAACGGTCCACGTCTTTTGGTGTATTGATGGTCAGCATCTTTTCGTGATTTTGCAAACTCGCTTCACCTTGCACTTTTAAAGATCGTGTAGATTCTCTTGGATCCTACGATGGTCGATCCTTGCGCTCGGATCTAACGCCCGAGATCTATTCTCCATATCTGCGCGCTCTTCTTGTCTATATTGAGATCTGACAGTCAACGGGAATTCCGAATTGTTGATCCAACGATCACTGTTGTTGTTGATCATGCTGATCTTTTCCATCGCTATTCTTGCCAACAATCCTCTGCACGCTTATTCGAATCTTCTCTGCAGCGTCTATCTTCATTGTTGTACTTGCCATCAATGACAAGCATTCGTTGTCTGTTAAATATTTGCCAACACTCACTACCTCCTCTCTTCTTTTGGCTTCTTCAAGTTGGGTCTTCAGATTGACATTTCTTTCTCTTAGTTCTTTTAGATCTGCAAGGTTTCTGCTAAGTTCATCATCTTCCTTCTTTGTTTCTTTTGCTTGACTAATTTTATTCTTCAATCTCTCGATGTCCTCTTCTTTTTCTTCTAACTAGATATCTTGCTCATATGTGACCTTTTCATTGTCTTTGAGCATTTCCTTTATTTCCAAGATATGATTTTGATTGCTAAGCTCATCATCTTCCTTCTTCTTTTATTTTACTTGATTGATTTCATTCTTCAATTTATCAATCTCCTCTTCTTTTTATTCTAACTGGATATCTTGCTCAGATATGACCTTTTCATTGTCTTTGAGCATTTCCTTTATTTCTAAGATATGCTTTTGATTCTTTTCAAGAAATTCTTTAGTGTACTCATAAAGATAGCTATAGTCTGAATAATCATGGTCATAGTTGTATTCACCAAAACCCCAATCAACTTTATGTTTAATCTGTGATAGTTCTTCTTCTACTTCTTCCATTGGATAAATGGTAACAAAACTTTATTCTATTGTATATGAATCTTCTTCTTTATTTGTAGGAGAGAATTCAATATCAACATTATTGCAATTGGAAGATTGTGGAGAGTCTTTACCTTTATTGATGGTCGAGTCTTCCTTCTCATCCTTGATAGGAATGTATTCTATGACTTCTCTTTTGATTTGATACATCTTCTCTAACTTCATCCATAAGTCCTTGGCAGATGTGCATAGTCCCATGTTTTCTTTGACTGTATCTGATAGTCCATTGAGAAGAATCTTCAATGCCACTTCAATGTTCTTCTTTACTCTTCTTTGGGCTGCAAACTTGGATAAATTCTTCGAGGTAGTTAAGTGCCAGGGCTTACTTACTACTGAATACCAAACTTCAGATGCTCTTGAATTCAAATATTGTTTCATATTTTCCCTCCATGAAGAATAATTTGTTCCATCAAATAAGGGAGCTTCTTTTGTGGAGAGAGCCATTTGTCCACCCATTTATTCAAAATCTAATGCCAGTGTTTAAACTGTGTTGAAGGCACCTGCTCTGATACCAATTGTTGGTCACACCAACCACACTAAGAGGAGGGGGGTGAATTAGTGTGTGGACTTTTACAACTTTTCTTGTTTCAAGTTAGCAATTATTTCAAAACGTAATTTTACACATTATGAGAAATCAATTCATAAGCACAATGAACACAAGATATACCATATGTATGTATAAGATTTTTTATTATTTTATATATGTGACTACAGTCAAGGGGGTTTTCCCAGCACCAACTTTTTTTTATCAGCACCAACAAAAGTAAGGAGCACCAACTCTCAAGAAAGACTCAGCTTGCCGAAAGACTCAACTTGTTGAGTTCATCTAGAGTTCATCTAGTAGTACAACCAACCCAAATACCAATCAGTCATTTATTGAATCTGTTCCAACTCATGATCAGAGATCTACAACAAATGCTCATCATCAGAGTTCATCTTCTCCTCTGAAGTTCACACTTTATTCACTTCATATTCTCTCTGAAATTCCCACCTTGTTGTGCTAAAGGATCACCATACCAGAAATCATCGGCCTCAAGTGAAGATCCACTCATTCACTCACTTCCACACTTCTTCAAATGAACCAAGCATAGTTTTATTTATACTCATTCATGCTCAACTCTGGTTTAAGTTTTTGGGCCAACTTGTGCCACATGTTACAACTAACTTATCCATTTACAACAACTTTGGGACCACCATTGACCATCATTCCAGGTCTTCAACTTTAAACCTATCATACTGCCAATCACCGAAAAGGCCACAATGAGTTCTAATCCTTCATATGCTTTTAACAACCATCTAACCTATTTTCATAAATCGATCACAGGTATGGATTGATTTCCTTTGTCTCTGCGAATGTTGTAGAAATCAAATTTTGTAGAGGTGCTTCCTTCAAACCATTTACATGTGACCATATTCACAAAACCATGGGCTTATTAAGTTAAGCAATGTTCACAGCTCCTTATGGCTTATGTGTTTGTAACCCATGGCCCGAGGTTGGAACCTATTCCTTTGGTACTTCGGCCTTCGAGTGATTTCTCTCTCATCCAATCTTCTGGAGTTTCAACTCTCCAAAGTAGTTACCTCTGACAAGGATTGATCTAATGGTTAACATGATTCCCATAACCAAACCAATAGTCTAACTTTGATCCTTGCACTATCCTTCCACTGCTTAATCCAACGACTATGACTTAATCAGAGATTGAGATGGACGACCACTATTTTACTTCGAGACTTCGAGGGTTTAGAGGTCCAGGTAATTGCTATTCCAATTTCCATCAGAGTTGGTCAACGTTGAAGTGGTCAACATGGGAGTGATTACATCATCTTTTCACTATGTTTTGATATAACAGTCATGTGAGAATCTGGAGGATCTTAGATCAACGGTTAGCATTGACTTCGGCCTTCGGGGCTTCGAGTAGTTGTGGGTTTCCCCCGAAGAACAAACTCTCGGAATGACGTAAATTGATGATGTCACTGTTGACTTGGTATTGGTCGAGTGGTTGCCACATGTCACTTAGATTTGTGACTTACGTGTACCTAAAATTCCAAATGGACCTAGACACTTGTCACCATCTGATTGCACCACATGTCCTTGCTGATGTGGATCTCCTGATGTGGCATATGTCCTCCTCCTAGATCTAAAAGTCGTAGGTTCATCTGAATCCTTGATCTAACGATTCTGATCGGTTCTAGATGAACAGTCTAGATTCATTTTGGCCTTCGGGACTTCGAGTTATTCGCCTTTCCCACTACCCAATTCTCCCAGAGTGAGATTCCCCGAATAAACCTCGAGTAACTTAACTTCGTCTAAGGATCCTCCTTTGACGTGAAAATATTACCACAATCCAACGGTTGTCGGGGAATTTAGTTATTCGAGATCTCGTGAATCCTTCATCCAACGAATATGATTAGTTCTAGATCAATGGTCTAGATTCATTTTGGCTTTCAGGACTTTGGGTTATTCACTCCCACTTCCCAATTCTCCCGAAGTGAGATTCCCCGAATAAACCTCGAGTAAATTGACTTCATCTAACAATCCATATTTGACGTGAAAAGCTTAACACAATCCAATGGTTGTCGGGATTTTGGCTATTCGGGATCTTGTGAATCCTTGATCCAATGACTGTGATCAGTTCTAGATCAATGGTCTAGATTCATTTCAGCCTTCGAGACTTTGTGTTATTCGCTCCCACTTCCCAATTCTCCTGAATTGAGATTCCCCGAATAAACCTCGAGTTACTTGACTTCATCTAACAATCCAATGGTTGTCTGGATTTCGGCTATTCGTGACTCTGGGGCTTCAGAGTAGTGGAACCGATGCTAACCGTAGATCTATTGACAGGTGACAATTGATGGTTGGTGTGGATTTCAGAACCGAAACTTGCACAATTGTTAACTTCAACCCTTGCATCCCGCAATGGTTCCCCATTTTTTATCTTCCCTTACTGAGATCCGACGGTAAGGATTTAATTAGATGTTGATCCAAAGTTCCTCCTCTGTAACTCCCAGATATGATGGTCCTAGTTTGACCCTAAATCTACATAAGTGGGCATGATTCTCCCTTGATTCATTTGTATTTTTACTGTGGGGATTTCAATCTTGATCGTGTTTCTGCAATGCGCTTTTCCTTTTGATATTTTTAGTAGATTCCTCTGCATGTTGTTCATAACAACTCATCATCACTGAAATGTGCTTTCCCTCCTGAGATTTTTGGTTTTGTACTTGGATTCTAATTGATCGAGATCATTGATCTGTTCAGAATTCGATCTCGATGGTGTTTATGCATTGTGTTGATCTTGTGAAATCTAATACACTGCCTCTCCCGAGCTTTAGGTAGATTCCTCTGCATGTTGTTCATAACAACTCATCATCACATTATAATGACATCGACTGTTGACATCAATGACAATATGTCCAATAGAGCCATTGCTAGATGACTATAATAAACTATTGATCATTCCAGGTGGGAATGGATGCCTATGGGCATGAGATTAATGTAGTTTTGATTGAACTGTTCGCAACTGAGAATCCTTGGAGTTTCCAGCATGGATATTTCCTGACCAGTAGCACTAGAGATCTAGAGAGAAATGGAACAACCTGAGGGATTGTATGGAAAAGAAAGGGGTTCATTTCTTTGGGTTGTGCATGCTAAAGGGGAAAGATAGATGTAAATTAGGATTGTTGTGTGGTTAAGAAAACCTGAGAGCTTATTAGCCAACTACTGTGTGTTTTAGATTTGGCCTGGGACCCATCCTTGTGGATTCATCGCCTTGGATTGGGGGTGACCTGATGTTGAGAATTGGAACAACAATGTCTATGGTTGGGAGGAACGTCCTTGGTCTACAGCCAGTTGGTGAATGTTTACTTGAAAATATAAGTGATCTATGTGTTTTATGTATAATGTATATTCTGTTGTGTATATCTATCTATGCGATGTAATTTCATGTGCATGTTTGTTGGTTATTGTTTTGCATGGCACGTTGTTCCTTTATTTTATGTTTTAGCATGAATTGTAACACCCCTCATGACTCACAACAAGGATAAGTAAACAATAATTGTGGTTTCTTGAGGAAATACTTTTTTTTTTAAATACAAAACTGAAGGTTGACTAGTAATTAAAGGTAAAAAATTTAGTTGACAAATAGGAAACCCAAAATTACACTCATCTAAGTCCACATCAATTCCATAATCAATCATTGTCTACCTTACAACAGTTTAGACAACTTACGCTTCATTTAGATTGAGCGCAGGTTGTAAATTTACTAACCCAATAATAACATTGTCTATTAATTTAATGTGTAATCCAATCCTTAAGCAACATTTCCTTATCAAGATGTTAACCTTAAATGAGAATAGCTCAAACAAAAACTTCATTAATCTAAAACCTTTCCATTAGGTGACTACTTAATCGAAAACTTGGAGAAGGAGAGCTAGTTTTCGAAATGGCCCTCAGTCATAAATTAGAGTTAGGTTTTATACTTGTCTAAATAATTAGATTACAAAAGAGATTATTGGAGAGAAATTATAGCCCACTTCCATATCATTATCACAAAAAGTTTTGAAGGTAAGATTGAATCAAGTGTGAATTAATACCTTTACTTCCATTACAGTTCACTCTAAATACACGTGTCAAGAATACCAAGCCAGTGTCAAGTTCACCTTTCGTGGATAGCCTTGGAGGAAACCCACGACTAATGTAATTGTGGTAAAACAACATTATTCCAACATATGGCGAAAAATGATTACTGAATACTAGAAGTCATTTGTTGAAAACTACAAACTCAATGGAATAAAATAGATAAGGATCCCTAAAACTACTCTTAAGATGAGTTACAAAGAATTAACTCGGAGATAATCATTACGTTAAGTGTTAGTGCACTCCTCCAAACATAAATGATTGTGAGTGTGCCTAAGTATTTAGGCTTCAACTAAAGATAATATACTTCACCTGAAATCCTACTACGGGAAGTTTATAACAACATTCTTAACTCCTTTTTCTAGACAGAACAATCATTCATAAGAGAAAGAGGTGTAACTCTCCGACCGACAAGCAAGAATAAGGCAAAGCAAAAATTGTTGCTAGAAGAACCTAGAACTTATAGGACACTTTAAAAATTAACTTCGTTTTTTTTAATTAAAAATACAGGAAAGATACTTCTATGCTCGGATGAGAATCACAAGGATAATCGAATTTAAACCTTGGACAACGTCATAACCTTCATAGAAAAGTTAAGCTAACACATCGACGGAACAAAACCCGTCAACCAGAACTCAAGTACGAAAAATTTCAACACATGAAATCTTATTTCGTGAAGAGAGGAAAGGTTTAAAGATCAAAAGCCGCCTCACAGGTTCTACAGGACCAGGGGCACTATTGACTGTGATGCGTAAGAAAACCTCGCATGAGGGCGTTCAAGTGTTAAATTAACTGCGGCAAGATCTCAATTCTAGGACATGTAGTTAAACTTTAGTAAACCGATACCGAAAATCAACATGACTTATACTTATCAATCAAGTCGTTAATAACATTTTGTTACAAGAAAGTTATAACGAAATATTGTTGTCTAGCTACTAAAAATTCAAGTCCTGAAAAAAAATAGTTGGTACCGACCATCGTCAAGGCTCTATCGAGATTTTATGAGAGTGTGTGAATCTTACCAGCATTTTAATTGGTCTTAAAATTTTATTAGAATTACATTCAGTAATGGCGTTGCACGAGATATCAAACACTAGCAATATTTCTAGGAATTTAGAGCAATTTCTAGTTTAAATTTCTGAGGATTTTGAGTAATGAAGGAGATATACTTTTTTAAGAATACACTATATCTATATAAATTAATCTACCCTGCGTTTTCATACATAACTGACATCAAGCTAACCCATATAGTTTTGAAAAATGAGGTAAAACTAAGAACCTTAAAACATCAGGCGAGGACAAAGCATAGTAATTCTGGTAAAATTACTATAAAAGAATATAGTTAATATATTTGTGCATTAGTGGAATTCATAGTATGAATATCACATATAATATACAATACCGAATCGACATCTCATATGTGGCTAGTATACTATATCAAATTAGGAAATTAAATCTAACAGTATGTAATATGAGACTAACAATGATTACACAAGTTGATCCATTTCTTTAAAATTTCAATGAGTGGGAAGCATTACAACAATCAATTTAAGTAATTTCAAAGGAAGAAATATAGGTATCCAAATTAACCTACGACTTACACGAATTCAAAAATGGAATCCAAATGCACAAGGCCATTTTTATGACGTTTATGAAATTAATCAAATTATATATGTAAATCCAACAGTTTTACTACACTATGAATATAAAGAACTAGACATTATCATTCATTCGGATTTACAATCTTTTTGTTAAGACATTACCAAATACAATAGATATACAAAGTATTGAAATCCTCAAAAGTTTGTAGCTGATGATATTTAGTCAGAGCCTTGCACAAATTCATTTCCTCTACGCCTGCTAATACAAAAGACTTCACCAGTACCTCCCAGCCAACGCTAGGGGTACTCTTCTTCGCCCTTATCCCCTCGAGCCACAAAGGGGCAACATCCAAAAACTAGAAAACAATAGCTCCAAAGCTTGCCTCGCAAGGAAGAGCTTCCACTCTTTTTACAAGCTTGGTATCCCAACCCTCATAAGGAAAACACAGTCAAACCAAATTTTGGCAACATAACAATACTATCAAAAGTGAGATCAATTTCCCCTCTTCTCCATTTCCTTTATAGAAAAATCCCCAATGACACATGTCCTCAATCACAAATAATTAACTTTTTAATTAATTTAATTAATATTATTCACCCACACACTTGTCCCACCCTTCCCAAGTTGCACAAGTAATTACCATTTTTATTTTATTTAAAACAAAGTCATTTCCCCTCACATTCCCCAATGTGTTCCTATTTTTTCTCTTAGATGTCCCTTTGTTCCCCAAATTCTCATTTAGTAAGTGTCCCTTAACTAAATCTTAGTTACAGTTCGATTAAGAGTCTTATTTTAGTTAGACTTAGTAGTAGTTTGACTCAAGATGTTATTCCATGTGTACACCTATTATTCTCATGTTTTATTTCTTTCTAATTTAAAAATCTCTTTTTTTTATTTTCATGCACACATGTACAATTTTCCCAACCTTTAAATTGTATTCCCTATTTTCCTAGAGTTTGATTTTTATCTCAAATCTTTAACTTGTTTCATATTTTATTTAGTTTTTTATTTAAATTTAGACTTAGACTTAACCTAGATTTAGGCTTAGACTCTGGTTATGTTTCTATGTTTATAATTTACTGATTAAGTATTACTCTGTCCTATTAAGGTATAAGCATTTTATTAATTTTCTAGGCCATCTAGATTTATTGAATCACATTTTAATTAGGGGACGTGCCCTTCAAAACGCACCTTTGTGCTCCAACGGTGCCACTCGCCTTTTGACTGGTTTTGGAAGTTTGTCTAACACTTGGAATCAACACTACATTCGGTCGACCTTGTGAGAGACTAATGGCTTCTAAGGAATAAGGACTTCGCCTTATTGAACGCCCCTTAAAAATATTCATGAGTGAGTGTCTCAATTGACCCTCACAACATTGTGAACCTCTCGAACTAGATAATCGTGAACCTATAGTTCAGGTCATGGCAGGAGTGCTAGTAGGCTATGACAGGGATGTTGCCACACCTCTCCCTCAAATGTATGGTTTCTATGCATGGCCCTTTACTCATTATGTGAGTCATATTAGCAAGCATTGTCAAGCCTGCATCCACTGGAAAAAAAACAATGTCAATAATCCATATACATAAATCATATTGTAATCAATCATATATCACATGTGTGTAAAATGAAATACTCAAACAAAATACAATCTACTCCCTGACTCAATCCAAAGTCCAAGGAAGTCCATTGATTCCATCAACATCCATAACATGTCATGTGTCATGCACACTCAGGAGAACTCGTCAATAATATCTTTCAATACATATACATCTGAAATTAACAATAAATTACAATACATCATCAGCATATATAACTAATAATCAAAACAAAATCATAATGTACCATAATTGGATCACTTGCACGCAAGTGTACTAAAAAATAAGTCAATAAGTGTGCTCAATAGAAGGGGATGTTAGATGACTCTTTATTATTGCATGTGTGGTTATTGCATTCCTTCATGCTTGATTTCAAATTTACTATTACTAGAATTCGAGATCATTTGAAGAAGTGCACTCTTGATGTAGCGTGCTCGACCTATGGGTGGATGAGTACGTTACAGATTGGTATCAGATCTTCTAGTTGAAACACCGGACTAGTATTAGCTGGAACTATTGGACATGGTATTATGTTGTTGAGATTGATGTCAAAAAGATCAATATGGTATTGTCATTAATAAAGAATATGTCTTTGAGATCCTAAAGCTCAAGAGAGATAGCATATTAGGTTGCATGGAATCAGAGCGCGCAACGTTAATACCTTTGGAAAGGTCGAAGGAAAGATTAGGAAAATGAGCACCTTAAGGAACTGCTATTGGGATCGAATTCCCAACAGATCAACTATAGAAACACCTTCAAAACTATGAGGAAACTATGTTACAGTGGGGAGATATGACAACCGTCGGCCGCTGACCGAAGACACAAATCAACGATCGTGGTTCAGATGGAATCCAAGTGTAAAGCCAAAGGAGTCTGAGAGGAATCGATTCTCTGAAGGACAGTGATCCCAGGTCAATAAATATTCGGGAGAAGGTGGATAAACTAGAGACGCCAGATCTAGTTGAGAAATTTCAGGTATAACCAGAGCTGTCAAATCGAACCATTAAAACTTTAGCCATTTGACTAGGTTGATTAGTTCTTTGGTCATTCGACGTTGACCGTTCCGAGGATAAATGAGTTAGAAATGGGTGGAATCATTGAAGGTCGAAGCCCTGAAATCCATCCAACCGTCGGATCAAGGAGGAACTTTGGGTGAATTATTGAACTTCCAATCGAGTATAGTGGAAGGATAGGGTAAGCGACAATTCATGGAGTCCCAGAGTAATGAAATCATGTAGACCGTCGATCTAAGATCCCTTCGAAAATTTTATCAATCATTATATCAAGCAATGGAAGGATGGCGTAAGCACTTCAGGAGGTATAACTATGGGGGAGTTGAACAACTTGAGATTTGTAATATCCCGGAGTCCCGGAGTAATGAAATCACACATACCGTCGATCTAAGATCCCTTCAGGAATTTTCTCAACCGTTAGATCAAGAAGTGGAGGGATGGTGTAAGCACTTCAACAGGTATAACTCTGGGGGAGTTGAACAACTTGAGAGTTGTAATATCCCAGAGTCTAGGAGTAATGAAATCACGTAGACCATCGATCTTATATTCCTTTGAGACTTTTCTCAACCGTTAGATCAAGCAGTGGAAGGATGGAGTAAGCACTTCGGTAGGTATAACTCCGGGGGAGTTAAAAAACTTGAGAGTTATAATATCTCGGATTCCTAGAGTAAAAAAATCACACAGACCGTCAATCTAAGATCCCTTCGGGACTTTTTCTCAACCGTTAGATCAAGCAGTGAAAGGATGGTGTAAGCACTTTGGCAGGTATAACTCTCGAGGAGATGAACAACTTAAGAGTTATAATATCCTGAATTCTCAGAGTGTCGAAGCTCCGAAATAAATAAGTATCATCCATATCAACACCTGATTAATTCGTGAACGTTGATTTTGTTGAATCCTCCAGATGAGCCAGGATTGTCCAATCAACAGGAGATTAAATCTCAACCGTCTAATCTATTAGTGGAGATAATATAAGTAATTTGATGAAGTGTACTTCGGGAAGTATTACTCCAGAAGAATGCAAGAATGACGAAGTTCGAAAGACTTGGTTCCAACACTAGTCTCATGATAAGGTTGATTAGAGGCGTGAAGGGCCTAAAAGTAAACAAGCCCACAGAAATTTTCAAACGAGGTCCCGTGTAGAATAATAAAGTGAAAAGCGTTAAAGGAACATCGCTTAGAGTGGATAAACACGTAGTTTCGAGCCCGCGGTCACAAGGAAAGTGGATTCAAGGAAGCGCCTGTGCAGAATTCGAATTTTGTACCAGTTTAAAGGGCCTGTGGAATAATTTGACAAGATTGGCACACAACCATTCCATTGCCATTACAAGATCTCGTTTGCACAAAAAGGGTGAAAGTGAATTTTTTAGGAAGTCATAACTTTCAGCTCAGAGATCGGATTGAGGCATGGGAATAGTCAGTAGAAATATGATTTAGAGGAGAATAACATTGAATTGTTATAATTTGGAGAATGATGATATATTTCTTTATGAATTGAGAAGAAAAAGGACTTGTAGCATTAATTTACAAATTTTTATGATGTGCATCTTTCTAACAAAATTTGTTGCTTGCACGTTTTGCAAAATTAGGGGGTGTAAAAATATCAGTGTGGGTAATGAAGAAATAGAATCAAATGGAAACAAGAGCACAGGGGAGACATGAACATTAATAGAGACTGTGAGAAGCCTAAGAATAGAAGTACATAGCTACAAAGCAGACAATGAGAGGTTGATAAGAGAACAAAATCAGATAAATGCTCAAGTGATGCAAAGCTTGTATAATTTGATTAAGGAAACAAAGAGCTACATGGAAAGTAATGAAAAATGGATAAAGAACTCAATAATAACGAAGCTAAGGAATCTGAATGAATTGCAAGTTCACAATGGAAAGAATCCTCACATAGGACATGAAGCTAGCAAGTGAAGAATGAAATCAATGGGGCATAGAAAAGAAAAGTAAGACTCCATAGCCTTGAAGGTAGAAATGTGTAGATAGTTATAAGCTTGATGTGAAAGAGAATAAGGAGCTTAAGAGGTGATGTGTGAATCATCTCTATGTGCCAAGAACAAGATTGCATGGGAAGGATTTGCTATCTATGACTTAGCTACTTGTCTTAAAGCACTCAGAGAAAGAAATCAACTTATGATATCAGAGTTCACAGTGGAAGCAGGATATCAATGCAGAGAAATTAGATATAGAATAGTGAAGGTTATTTCACTTGAAAAGTGTCACTGAATGAAATAAACTTCCATTGGGAATAAGATTGAGTGAGAAAAGTGGGAAATGTTAACTTGAAGTAATCCAATGGACAAATAGAAGTAATAGCAAGGATGTAAAATGATTACGGGTAAATTGATTCAAGGATGGTGTGGTAGAAGAGTTATGGAATATTGTGTGATGCCTCATATCAAGGTGTTGGAATGTTCCATGAAGGTAAATTTTGGGTATGAATGCCTAAGAGAAGTTGTTGCAAATTGAACACATTGGTTGGATTACAGAATGGTCAAGTGGAACTTGGCTAAAAAGCATTCAGACCTGGGAACAATAGTGCATATAAGAATAATGGGAGAACACAAGGCAACAAGGATCTGAAGAAATTTAGAGAAAAACCATCTACAAAATAAATAAATAAACAAATAAGTGAATTGAAATAGGAATGCACTAGAGTGCATGATGCATAGAATGAAGTTAGATGCATTATTAGGCATTATAACAGTGGACGCTTGGTGCATATGGATGCGTATTTGTGCATATGTACATTATTGGATATGCCTATGGCATGATTTTGGAATTACAATAGTCTATTATTATGCAATCATGATGTTATGGAAATTGAGTATGCCTAATGATGGATTATGTACTCAAGAAAAATGATACAGTATGGTTAAAGATGTGGATGTTATTGCTACTGCTTATGACTTCCATATATGAAAATACTTATGAGGGTGGTAGTAATGGTGGTCAAAAGGATGGAGGAGAAAGCCTAAGAGATTCTACAAATACCAGTGGATCAAGTAGCATCAAGTAGGTGGATAACAACCATGCAGGTATGCATTTGATTGCTCCAATGTTGAAGGGAATTGAGGTAATAATTCCCTCAGTTAATTTTTCAATATTTAAATTGATGTATAATGGCCAAAGGCCTAGAGTTTGTAAATCATGTTGATTCTAGAACACATTTAGATAAATTATCAGTTGCACATGGTGTTATGATTGGTTATGAGATCAAGACAAGGTCAAGTCAGGAGATACCCTCCTGTTATAGAAATAAATAACCATAGAGATATTCATGTGTGATACCATGATATGGTTGGATATGGAACGACTATAGTGCTATGTGAGTGCTCAATGGTATCTATTGTATAATTGATGTTTGTACTGCAACCTCTTTGTCGACACTGAAGAGCACTTAAAAATTATATTCTTGGTGTTGTATTTGGGTTGAAAATGAAGGTATCCAAATAGTCATGCAAGCAGTAGGAAATGTGGGGATGATGTGTTGAGGCATTGGCCAAACCTTCCAGTTCACCATGGTGGCATGCATGACATAGTTATGTGGTATTATGTTGTAAATGTATGAGATGCATTGTGTAGATGCGGCCATGGGTATTGGCACATTGATTGTTAATTTATTGGTAATTATTTGTTGCAATATGAAAATAATGTAGTGCTAAAAATACGTAATGATGGATAGTTGCATTATATTTAATATAAATACTAGTTGAAGGTGATTGAACTATAGTTTTTTACAATTCCGAGATTTCTTTTTGGACTTGTTGAAAATGTTACAAGTGGTATTACAGGAATTTTTGAATGCATTTTGGTGAATGCATATATATATATAAAACATAGAAATGATTATGCTAACAATTGAAATGATGTGAGTATTGCTAACTCATGAAATTGAAAACACTTCGAAAGCTATTAGATATTGCAACAAGAAAAGTTGTAGGTTAAAGTAGTTACATAATGATAAATTATGGAAAAGCTCTGCCAAGGGAATAAAGTGATAAAAATATTTTTGGATAGAAGAAAGAAAATATTGGTTGATAATACATGTGTAGAGAATGATGGACTCATTCCAATTAATAGTTAAATTAATGGAAGTTATTGAATTGTAGTTGTAAACAATTTTGAGATCACTCTGTTAATTTTTTTGAATAGTTGC
>JZKD02S1633123.1:58106-69951 GCA_000966675.3 Picea glauca
GTATATGAGATACTGACAGTTTGTAAGGTTGAGTGTAAATTGAGGAAATTGCAGCAAGAATGGTCTTGGATATGGAAGGGATGTAATCCATATGGAAGACTAATATTTACAGCTGCAGAGCCAAACATTATGAACAAGAAGCCCATGCTTGAAAGAAAAAAAAATTCTTGTATAAAACAAATTTGGCATTTATGATTGAAAATTGTTATAAGCATATCTCATGATGATTGTATGTGTATAATACAGATGATATGTTGGCTATGGAAGCTAGAAGCTACACTGGTTGAACATCTGATTACAAACTTTGAGATCAATCAGTTCAAAGCAGTCAAACTTGGACTACCAGTCATGTCATATGCTTCCTACATTGACCTGGAGATCTTGATCAAAGAAATGGCAGATTATGACATCCCTTCTAACTTGCAATGGAAGGAGATACTACGGTTGGGTAAGACAAAGTGCAATTTTCAAGGGTCCAGTTGATGATGTCCAGGTATCACCGAAGATGGCATATCACATGGAAGACCAGACCAGAGCAAGTGGCGAGGAAACAAACTGAAGCGTCAGCAAAGTCGGAAGCCGGATCATGAAACGTTTTCTTGGTAAATCATTGTAATCAGTTTCAAACCGAAACTGTCATTTGTGATCATTGTAATCAGTTTCAGAAACTGAAACGTTTCATTTCAATCATTGTAATCGGTTTCAAACCGAAGCAACTCAACTTGTATAAATATTAGGAGTTCCAAATGTATTAAGGTTGGCAGAAGTGCAAGGGCACGATTTTAGCTATTATGAACCTGAATGTAATTTTCTAAAGATAAATTGAATACACATGCAGAAGTCTTGAAGTTTCCATGAAAAGATTCTAATGGCGGTGATCTGAGTTTTGTCTCCTCTCTTTGTATGTATTTCATGTATTTCTGATTTCATTTTCACTGTCTTCTATTTAAATTGGATAGTCAAAGGCCCAGAATACATCTTGTGATGCTCTCGACTGGAGCAATTTAAATTGTGTTAAGTTCTTCCTAACTAATTCAGAATTCATTTATTTAATGCTTTGATGCAGTTATATATTTTCTTTTCTTCCTACAAATTATAACTCATATTTATCGCCTCATTTAGACTTTATCCTCTCGAGAGTTCTATCGACCAGTCAGTGCTTCTATTTGTTTCAGAAGTTTACTCCATAGCCCTAAGTCTCCCTCCCCTTCCTTGCCAACAAAATTATAAATAAAAAACCCAAAACAACAAAACATAGCCATTGGTTGTCAAAGAAATACCAAGTGACAGGAGAGAGCCCTCTCTGAGCTGAGTAGACTAGTACCCAACTCTAAAGTTGGTTTGTAGGTTATCTTTGTCGTTTGTTTTATCAGCAGAACAAATTTACAGAGTGTTAACACCTTGGGATCTGCCATGGTTTCCTGGTGCAGCAAGAAAGAGACTTATGTGGCTTTGAGTACCGCAAAATTAGAGTACATTGCATTATGTGTGGCAGTTTGTGAAGCAATGTGGCTTCGCAAGCTCCTTGCAGACTTATTTAGACATGAGATGGATTCCACCGTTATCCATTGTGATAACCAGAGTTGTGTGAAGCTCTTTGAGAATCCTGTGTTTCATGATAAATTGAAACACATCGAGATCAAATACCATTACATCAGAGATATGGTGCAGAGGAAAGTAGTACATGTGCAGTACCTTTCTACACACGAGAAAGTTGCAGATGTCTTCACCAAACCGCTTGCCAGGACAAAGTCTGAGTACTTCCTTGAGAGACTTGGTGTGGTGGAGAATGTCTCCCTAGATGAGAGGGAGTGTTGATGATTACAGCTTCATGAGACATTCTCTAGGTCGTTCTCCTTTGGACTGAGTTGAGACGATCTGTGAGAAATCCCATGTGATGGGTGTTTCATACTCCTCTAGACTGAGTTGAGATGACATGTGTGGTCTCTTTTCGTGCTCCTCTAGACTGAGATGAGATTACTTGAGATGGTTCATGTAGGACTCCTATGGACTTAATTGAGTCGACTTGAGATGGCTCTCCAAATGGTACTCCTATGGACTTAGTTGAGTTGATCTGTTGAGAGTGACGTCCCTATGGTTGAGCACAGGTGGACGAGTCCCTAGCGGCAAAGCACTAGAGGATGTGTGGATCCCTTGATATATTGTCTAAGAGTAAGATTATTGTGTAACCCTAATTTGTATTGGAAACGGTACAAGTCGGCCCAACCATGTAAAGATTATTAATATTGTGTCAGATTAATTATAGTATTCAGTTGTATAGGTCGGCCCTATTATGCCAATATACACATCCATTTGATGTGTTAGGTCATGTATAAATAAGAGTCGATCCCCATTGTGGATCACTTACTCTTCATTGTATCATTAACTCAACGCCTACTTGCAGGCCTGAAGTGCGCACTTCTCTTAGGTGCCATATTTCTTGGTCATAGAAGCACCCTCTTGTGTGCTCTAGGGTTTGTGGTGTGTGGGGAATCTTCTCTTGACTCTATAGCAAAGGATTGTTGGGTTTTTCCCTTGATTGAGAAGGGTTTTCCTACGATAACTTCTTGTGTTCTTGTGCATGGTTATTCTTCTTGTGATCTTGGTTACTACAGCTATTGTATATTGTATTGTTGCATTGTTTATGGTTCAAGTTCATGCTAAATTGAAATAAACTACATGTGCTTGAGCTAAGCATTAAAATTAAACATTTATGACCCTTCTAAATATGGTGGTTCAATAAAAGCGATGATTCTTCATCTATTTGCACACAATGCCAATATGTCACTTCTCCATATGACAACTCTAGATGCGTAATGACTTTGCATCTCATGATTGTGCCTCTTCAATCAATGTCATTATGGATGTTCTTGATAAGGAGGATCAACTTAAGTGGCATCTTTTGATCTAATGTTGGCATCAATGATGGTTTTTCTGTGGTTACAATTGCATTATAATTATTTTTTCTTATAAAATTGACTTTTTTCTCGGTTTTTAATTGGTCATTTCTTTCATCTCTCTGTTACCATACAATCCATTGGTGGGTCATCATGTAGAAAACTTAGATGATATGGAATTTGGTCACTTCATTCTTTCTCCATATTCCAAAATGGAGGTTCAACAAACATGATAACTCTTAAACATTGTATCAATTGAAAAACACAGATAGTTAGAAAGAGAGAAAAGATTATTCTAATTCATAAGACTGCAAATGTCACCAACAAAGATCACATTGATGAACAAGACACAAGATCATTTAACATCAAAATTCATGTCAAGAAGATTAAAGTTGATGCACTCTTTGATTCCAGTTCACAAGGAAACCTCGTAGCTAAAGGAATAGTGAAGAATCTTGGGTTGAAAACATATGAGCATCCACATCAAATTTGCAAAAAATGCAAAATCAAATTTTCTATCAATGAAAACTTCATCGATGAAGTAGAAGTGGATGGAGTACCATTGGACATATGTGGGGTAGTGCTCAACAACCAATATATGTATCGAGAGAAGAGCCATTTTCTCAAGGGAAGGGAAGAAGTATCACCTAATCAAAGATGAAAAAGTTTACATCATCCATATTCACAAAGGGAACAAGAAGATTTCCATGGAAACCACCAACCATGTGAAAAGGCTCATTAACACAAGCAAGAAATATGTGCCTTTTCTTTTGAAGCTTCAGGATGAAAACAAATTGGTAGAAGTAGATACTTCTCAAGAGGGTGTAAAAAAACAAAAAAGAAAGAAAGTGAAAAGCTAGTACAATCATTCGAAGAACCTAAGAGTTTACCGCAAAAAAGAAGGGTTGAAAATGAAATACATTTTCATCCCAGCACACTCTATTGTGCAACAAAGGATTGCATAAATAGTCCATTCTTGAGAGCAATGAAGTTTAAAAGAAATTTCATGATTTCCTTGACCATAGAGTCATTACACCAAGTATAGCCTCATATGGTTCACTAATTGATATGGTTCCAAAGAAGGATGACACATGAAGAGTGTGCATTTGCCATTGACTATAAATCATTAAACAAGATTACCATCAAGAACTGCTACCCATTTCCAAGGATTGATGTTTGGTGTTATCATTTGAGTTTACTCCAAAATTGTTTACAACCTGTTTGGGGGTGCTCCATGAGATTTGAAGTATATGGTGTATAATCAGCCCCTGGATGGTACATGATGGATTTGCACAAGGAGACATCCCATGATGGATTTTCACATTGGAGATGGCTTACTAAGTGGTTGCTTGACCTCAATTGGGTGCTTGCATGATATTATTCCCTAGGGCATTGGAGATCTCCTGAAAACTTGGTGACATTCGAGATGATGGCCACATGGAGATTATTACTTGCTTGGAGAACACCCTACTTAGGAGGAGTATTTTGCATCCTAGAGGAGGGAATTGGGCCCTAGATAACATACTATAGCTTGGATGCTTGCATGGATTCTTGGAGTTGACTTGGGGACCCCTAGGTTGCAACAGTGTTCATGCAAGGGAAGTGGACCTAGTGGAGTATATGGCTTAAGAGGTTCATATGAGTCTTTGGAGGCTTGTAGGAGGAGCATCGAACAAACCTCGTAGAGAACCCTTGTATTTGGAGCCTTGTTTGTGGACGACATCCCCTTAGAGCTTGACATGTGTACCTTCTAAGTGTAGCACTCCACATGTGCAAGACTACATGTGTTATTGTAGGTTGATTGCAAGGGCATTGACCCACATATGTACTATTAAACTCCCTTACATCTCTTATATATAGAGGAAGGAGAAAATCATTTCATTTTCATCATCATTGTACTCTTCTCTTTGAACTCGTCTTTTTGGAGTGAGATGTTAGGGTTCATGAGTACGTATTTGTTGGGAGCATGCTCTTATAAGATACTAGGGTTTACTCTTGTGAAGAAGATGTTGGAGATGATCAGTCATTCATTTGTAGTTCATTCATTCTTATCACTCTTGTGTTAGAGATGTTGTTGAAATAATGTAACTGCAAAGTGTATTCTAATTATTATTGTGGTATTATTCATTAGATCAATCCCCTATTGTGGATTGATCATGTCAGCTATTGTAAGAGACCAAATCCCCTTTTGTGGATTGGTTAAAGTATAATTGTAATAGGCAGAATAAGAAGTCGGCCCCAGAATATATTAAAGGTGGTTATAACCACCCAGATTGAAAAGTCGGCCCTGCCAGTGAAAAGACACTTCCACACGTGCCTAAATTGTATAAATAAGGAGGCTAGCGCCTCACTTAGACACACACTCACTTGTTAATTGAGAGACAAGTTTTGGAGTTGCAGTTGGAGAAGAGAGAGAGAGAGGTGCATTCTTGGGAGAGGACTTTCTATATTTGTTTGAGTTATCTCTTGGCATTATATTGGCTATCTATAATAAGGAAGTTTTGTTGAGTTTTCTCCCCTGTGAGGGTTTCCCAGGATAAATGATGTGTCTCTTGTGATTGTGTATTTCTCAGTGATCCTATCTTATGTTATTGTTATCTAGTGAAATGAAAAGAACTCTAATAATATTTAAACGTTAACATGGTATCAAAGCTAAGCTGAAGAGAGCATCTTTCACAAGAGAAAAGTGAAAAACGTCATTGTTGACGTACATGCAAATTAGGGCTTTTGTTGATGAAGTATTTCAGCCCTAAAACCATCTAGAAAAGTGTTCCCTTCCTCAAGAATCACTTTGGCATCCTCGGCACAAATTTTTAGTGGCTAGATCCCCCGAAAAGTGAAACCCTAGTTTCACAAAGTACCAAAAGTACCAGAGTACCAGAAAACCAGAAGCACCAGTCCAGAAATCCGCAGATCAAGTTTGGAGGGGTTAAAGCTGGATTTTCTCAGATCCAAACACACCAGGCTACTCGCCTCAGCCAAGCGCACCTCTTGGTAAGTTCATAATTTGATTTTGAGCATTTTCATTTTTGGACATTTTCCTAGCTCCAGGTAAAAGATGTCTGTAAGCACTAAGCTTGTTGACAAGCTGGAAGGTTTGGAAAACTTCTATGCCTGGAAGTATAGGATTGGTCTCATTATTGAAGAGAATGAACTAACAAGATTCGTCAAAGAAGAAGTGTCGGAACCCGACGATGATGCAGAAAAAGCAAAGCATCAAAAGGACACTATTAGGGCCAAAAGAATCATTGCAAATTCAATCAAAGATCACTTGATCCCTTATGTGTCATCAAAGAAGAATCTGAAAGAAATGTTTGATGCCCTAAGCAGACCATATGAAGGAAAGAACATAAACCGAAAGATGAATCTAAGAACTCAACTCAAGAATACAAGGATGTAGAGAGGAGAATCAATCAAAGAATATTTCTCCAGAATATCCCAATTCAAAGAACAACTAGAAGCGATCAGAGATGCTATAGATAAAGACGAACTTATAATGACGACCCTTAATGGTCTCACAAGACCTTGGGATGCATTCATCCAAACGATTTGTGCTAGAACGGAGAAACTAAAGTTTGACGGTCTATGGGAAGAATGCATTCAAGAAGAAACAAGAGTAGCTAACCGAGAGTCTTTACTAGCAATAGATGAATATCAAGCCCTAGCTACTCACACCAAAGGAGGAAGAAAGAAGTCTTACTTCCAGAAAGAAACTCATAAAGAGTCTCACCTCGAAAAAAAAATCAGTCATAAAGAATCTCATCCAAAGAGATTTCAGAAGAAAGGACAACAAAAGGAAAGAGATTACTCATATGTCCAATGCTATCATTGTGACATATTGAGAGATATTGTCCAGCAAGATGAGAAGAATACAAGAGGAAAAATAAGAGGCACCATGCCCATGCAGTTGAAGATGAAGAGCCACCCACAAAGATGGTAAGAGAACAAATTAAAGACTATGTCTTAATCTCGACCCTCTCAGGATCAGTAACACCTGGAGAGGACACTTGGCTCATTGATAGTGGTGCCTCCAAGCACATGACAGGACAATGAGATATTCTCTCTTACATTTCAAAAAAGAATTTTTCTCAGAAAGTGACACTTGGAGATGATTATCAATATCCCATCAAGGGAGTGGGAGAATCAAAATACAAACTTAATTCAGGTAAGTCAATGAAGATGAAGGACGTACTCTATTTACCAGGTTTGACAAAGAACCTACTCTCCATATCATCTTTATAAAAGAAAGGCTTCAGAGTTGCATTTATAGATGGAGAAGTTCTTATGTGGGCTAAAGGAGAAACCATAAAAGAAGCAATCGTCATTGGAAAAGAAGAAGGTGGTTTGTATAAGCTAAAGGGTCACTCACAAGCTGCCATGACACACTCCATTGAGAATCCATGTGAAATTTGGCATAGAATATTAGCCCACATCAACTACAAGGAGCTACCATACGTATGCAAAGCAGTCACAGGTCTACCAGAACTCAAGGTTGACCATGAAGGCATGTGAAATGGATGTGCACAAGGGAAGAACATCAAGAACCCTTTTCTGAAGAGAGACAACAAAGCAGGAGTCTTAGAACCCATTCATTCAGATGTGTGTGGCCCAATGCCATCATCCTCCATCAGTGGGTATGTATACTATGCATCTTTTATTGATGATTATTCTCGTAAGACCTGGGTGTACTTTTTGAAATCAAAATATGAAGTGTTCAGTAAATTCAAGGAATTCAAAGCCTTGATAGAGAATCTTTCCGAAAGAAAGATCAAGATACTCAAGTCGGATAATGGAGGAGAATACACCTCAAAAGAGTTTTTGAACATTTGCAAAGATGTTGGGATCAAGAGGGAGCTCACCACTCCCTACAATCCTCAACAAAACGGTGTAGCAGAAAGAAAGAACAAAACGATAATGGAAGCAGTAAATACCATGATCCATGATCAAGATCTTCCTATGTGCTTATGGGTAGAAGCAACAATGATAGTCGTATATGTGCAAAACCGATTGTCCCATAGTGCAATTGGGTTCAAGACCCCGTAAGAGATGTTCACCAAAAAGAAGCCAGAGGTAAGCCATCTCAAAATATTTGGCTGCCCAGTATTTATACATATTCCGAAAGAGAAGAGAAACAAGTTGAAACCCTCAGGAAAGAAGGGAATATTTGTGGGATATTGTGAGGTCTCCAAGGCCTTCAAAATTTATATACCAGGTCACCCTCACATTGAGATCAGCAGGGATGTGACCTTTGATGAAGATGCAATGCTCAAGAAATTGAAAAGATGCCAGCTTGAAGAAGTATATGAAGAGGAACCTGTAGCTCCCAGAGTTGCAGAATCAGTGAGGGAGGTTCCCAGAGTTGCAGAACCAGTGAGGGAAGTCGTAACTTCCCCTGATGAGGAAATTCTAGAAGATCATGACATAGTAGAATTTCAAGAACCTCCTCAGATGACGATCTCCCATAAGAGAAAGCCAGCTTGGGCTATAGAGCTTATTCAAGATGGAGAGAAGTATGGTGTTCCCGAAGGAACCACTTGATAGGTGAAGAGAACTAAGCCATTCTACAGTTATATGGCTTGGATGTGTGATCTCCTAGAGAAGGATCCTACCTGCTTTGAAGAAGCCATTCATAAGAAAGAATGGGCAGATGCCATGATAGAGGAATACCAATCCATAATAAAGAATGATGTATGGGAAATAGTTCCCAAACCAAAGAGTAAGGATGTGGTATCTTCCAAATGGTTCTTCAAAATAAAACATGCTACTGATGGAAGTATTGAGAAGTATAAAACAAGATTTGTCGCTCGTGGATTTTCTCAAAAGGAAGGCATTGACTATGAAGAAACATTCGCTCATGTAGCCAGATACACTTCGATCAGAACCATCATAGACCTTGCAACTAAGATGAAATGGAAGTTGCACCAAATGGACGTAAAGACAGCTTTCCTAAATGGTGTCATTGAAGAATAAGTGTATATAGAGCAACCTCAAGGATTTGAAGTTGAAGACGGGAAGACTCATGTTTGCAAGTTGAAAAAGTCTCTGTACGGATTGAAGCAAGCTCCTAGAGCTTGGTATGGCAGAATAGACGATTTTCTGACAAGCTTGGGCTTTACCAAGAGTAAAGCAGATTCTAACCTCTACTTCAAGGTTATGAACGATGAGTCGGTGATATTGTTGTTGTATGTGGATGACTTATTCTTAACTAGAGAAGAAANAGCTGCAAAGCTATATGGCTTTGAAAGTTGTTGACCAGTCTATTTGACCTAGAGATGGAAGCAACCATGATCCTATGTGACAACCAAAGATACATAAAGATGACAGAGAATCATGTATTTCATGACAAGTCGAAGCACATAGAGATTTGATATCATTACATCCGTGACATGCTGCAGAGAGGAGCCATAAAGCACCGATATGTTAGCACAGATGCACAGGTTGTCAATGTGTTGACCAAGCCTCTATCTCGTGTAAAGTTTGAGCACTTTCAAGATAAGCTTGGTATAGTCTGAAAGGTCCTCCCTCGAAAGGGGGAGTAATGTTGTGTTGAGATGTATCTAGTACCGTGCTTCCAACTTAATTGTTGTGACTAAAGCCAGTCTAGTACCATGCTTCCAGCTTAATTGTTGTGATCAAAAGCAAGACAAGTATTGTGCTTCCAAATTAATTGTTGTGACAAAAAGCAAGCCGAGTATTGTGCTTCCAGCTTAATTGTTGTGACGAAAAGCAAGCCGAGTATTGTGCTTCCAGCTTAATTGCTGTGACGAAAAGCAAGCCGAGTATTGTGCTTCCAGCTTAATTGTTGCGACGAAAAGAAAGCCGAGTATTGTGCTTCCAGCTTAATTGTTGTGACGAAAAGAAAGCCGAGTATTGTGCTTCCAGCTTAATTGTTGTGACGAAAAGAAAGCCGAGTATTGTACTTCCAGCTTAATTGTTGTGACGAAAAGCAAGCCGAGTATTGTGCTTCCAGATTAATTACTGCGACGAAAAGCAAGCCAAGTATTGTGCTTCCAGCTTAATTGTTGCGACGAAAAGCAAGCCGAGTATTGTGCTTCCAGCTTAATTGTTGCGACGAAAAGAAAGCCGAGTATTGTGCTTCCAGCTTAATTACTGTGACGAAAAGCAAGCCGAGTATTGTGCTTCCAGCTTAATTGTTGTGACGTAAAGTCAGCCTAGTACTGTGCTTCCATCTTAATGGTTGTGACGTAAAGCCAGTCTAGTATTGTGATTCCAGCTTAATTGTTGTGTATTGTGCCAGCCTCGTGCTATGATGATGAGCCAACCTCGTGCTGTGATGTGATGATGATGTATTAGTTTTATACTAATCCATATTGATGCAGATGATGATTTCATTCCACTGAGACTGACGATGTTGCCGATGAGAAAAACTTCCGATGATTTATAGATACGCCAGTCAGTTTTCCAAGATGATATTGATGATGTTGTCCTCTCACCCACCTGATGTTGTTGATGATGTTGTCCTCTCTCTCGCATGATGTTGTCGTAGAATACCCTTCTTGTTAAGGGGGAGTGTTGAAATAATGTAACTGCAAAGTGTATTCTAATTATTATTGTGATATTATTCATTATATCAATCCCCTATTGTGGATTGATCATGTCGGCTTTTGTAAAAGACCAAATCTCCTTTTGCGGATTGGTTAAAGTATAATTGTAATAGGCAGAATAAGAAGTCGGCCCCAAAATATATTAAAGGGGCCCCAGAATATATTAAAGGTGGTTATAACCACCCAGATTGAGAAATTGGCCCTGCGAGTGAAAAGACACTTCCACACGTGCNTGTGACGAAAAGCAAGCCGAGTATTGTGCTTCCAGCTTAATTGCTGCGACGAAAAGAAAGCCGAGTATTGTGCTTCCAGCTGAATTGTTGTGACGAAAAGAAAGCCGAGTATTGTGCTTCCAGCTTAATTGTTGTGATGAAAAGCAAGCCGAGTATTGTGCTTCCAGCTTAATTGTTGTGACGAAAAGCAAGCCGAGTATTGTGCTTCCAGCTTAATTACTGCGACGAAAAGCAAGCCAAGTATTGTGCTTCCAGCTTAATTGTTGCGACGAAAAGCAAGCCGAGTATTGTGCTTCCAGCTTAATTGTTGTGACGAAAAGAAAGCCGAGTATTGTGCTTCCAGCTTAATTATTGTGACGAAAAGCAAGCCGAGTATTGTGCTTCCAGCTTAATTGTTGTGACGTAAAGCCAGCCTAGTACTATGCTTCCATCTTAATGGTTGTGACGTAAATCCAGTCTAGTATTGTGATTCCATCTTAATTGTTGTGTATTGTGCCAGCCTCGTGCTATGATGATAAGCCAACCTCGTGATGTGTTGTGATGATGATGCATTAGTTTTATACTAATCCATATTGATGCAGATGATGATTTCATTCCACTGAGACTGACGATGTTGCCGATGAGAAAAACTTCCGACGATTTATAGATACGCCAGTCAGTGTTCCAAGATGATATTGATGATGTTGTCCTCTCACCCACCTGATGTTGTTGATGATGTTGTCCTCTCTCTCGCATGATGTTGTCGTAGAATACCCTTCTTGTTAAGGGGGAGTGTTGAAATAATGTAACTGCAAAGTGTATTCTAATTATTATTGTGATATTATTCATTATATCAATCCCCTATTGTGGATTGATCATGTCGGCTTTTGTAAAAGACCAAATCTCCTTTTGCGGATTGGTTAAAGTATAATTGTAATAGGCAGAATAAGAAGTCGGCCCCAAAATATATTAAAGGGGCCCCAGAATATATTAAAGGTGGTTATAACCACCCAGATTGAGAAATTGGCCCTGCGAGTGAAAAGACACTTCCACACGTGCACCTAAGATGAAATGGAAGTTGCACCAAATGGACGTAAAGACAGCTTTCCTAAATGGTGTCATTGAAGAATAAGTGTATATAGAGCAACCTCAAGGATTTGAAGTTGAAGAC
>JZKD02S1633123.1:80429-92102 GCA_000966675.3 Picea glauca
TAACTCCTAGAACATTAACTTTAAAATTCATTTAGTAACTAGGGACAACCCCCCTTGGCTTCCCTGGGAGTAAGCCTAGAAGGAAGAGGTTCCAGTCAAGGTGACAGTGTGGACTAAGAACCTAGACATTGTGTCTCTGAGGACACACTAAGTGAGTTGGACTTAGCTCACGTTAGCAAGTGTGTATTAGGACGGCAACAGACCCTTTAGGAAGAAAGGGTACATGTGTGGGGTACAGTGAATCTTTGAAGGAATACGGATCTACATCCCTGATCAGAGATAGATCCACGTTAGCAGAGATGTCACCTTGAGGAAGAGATAGCCTTCCGAAAATCTAGAGAATCTCAGATGGAGATTGACAGTGAGAAGAAGGAAGAGACAATACATTCTCCCCCTTCAACAGTTCAAAGGGAGGCAGTTATAGATCCAGTTGATCCAGTTGATGTTCCCAGAGACATTATAGTAGGCCAGAAAAGGTCTGCATGGGCTCAACAAAATCTGCAGGAGGCAGAGGGACATGCAGCTCCTTGAGGTACATTCCGAAAGAGAAAGAGACCACAAAGATTTTCGAGCTATGTTTCAACCATGAGCCACATCATTGATACGAAACCTTCTTGTCATGGAGAAGCAACAGGTAAGCAAGTTTGGCAAGATGCCATGACCGAAGAGTATCAGTCCAGCATGAAGAATGATGTGTAGGATATTGTTCTGAGACCGAAAGGGAAGTTTGTAGTGACTTCCAAGTGGATCTATAAGATCAAACATGCAGCTGATGGAAGTGTCGAGAAGTACAAAGCGAGATTTGTGGCTAGAGGATTCTCTCAGGTGGAGGGAATAGATTATGAGAAGACATTTTCTCATGTTTCCTGACACACTTCCATCTGTACTATTATTTCCCTTGCAACATCCTTGGGTTGGAGACTACATCAGAGGGATGTGATGACAGTCTTTCTTAATGGTGAGATTGAGGAAGAAGTTCACATAGAGAAGCCAGATGGATTCGTGATACATGAGGAGTTTGATGTCTGCAGGTTGAAGAAATCCCTGTATGGACTAAAGCAGGCACCTCGAGCATGGTATGAAAAAATTGATGGATACTTGATGAGTTTGGGCTTCAACAAGAGTGTTGCTAATCCAAAACTAGACTACAACATTGTTGGTGACAAGTGCCTGATTTTGGTCCTATATGTTGATGACTTATTCCTCACCGGTTCAGAAAGCCTTATTGTTGAATGCAAGTGTGCACTGGATTCTGAATTCGAGATGAAGGACCTTGGTATGATGCACTACTTCTTGGGACTAGAAGTGTGGCAGAGGACTAATGAGATTTTCTTGAGTCAAGGAAAATTTGCAGTGGAGATATTGAATAAATTCAGGATGACATACTGCAGATCCACCCCTACACCGATGGTGATGAATTTGAAGAAAATGAACGAGGCTTCTTCTGATTCAGGCGAGATTGATCCACATCTTTACAGAAAGTTGATTGGATCATTGATGTATCTGGTTAACACCAGACCTAATATATGTTATACAGTGAGTGTACTCAGTCAGTTTGAGTCAGCCAAGACAGACACACTGGATAGCAACGAAGCATGTGTTGATATATTCACGAGGCACAGTTGGTTATGGCCTGAGATATGCCTCTAGTGTAGACATGAGATTGCAGGGATATGCCGATGCAGATTGGGCAGGAAGCACAATGGACCGGAAGAGCACATCTGGTTGTTGTTTTACCTTCTCTAGTTTGTCCCTCTTATAAACCGGTTTGGAAGCCCGACAAACTAGAGAAGGGGCTAAATCTGGCGGAGAAAGGCTAAAACTGGAGGGGGTGCTAAGCTAATGGGACCCAATACATTGCAGATCGCAGACTCTCCAGATCAACTGTCGAGGATGATTTCAGGGGAAGAAATTGCGCAGAGGTTAATTTCAGAAAGCGAGCCAAAATATAAACCGTGGTTTTCGGTCGGGGCTATGTGGCGCCAACGGGTGCATTCCGGGGGCAAAAAGCGGGTTGCCCCAAACCACTTCCTCACGCCCCCGAAATTTGGAAAAGGTATAAAAGGGCATTTGTTAGGTATTTTATTATTATTTCAAACAATTGGACCGTTGGAACCTTGGCTCGACCACCCTCGTTCAGTTGCAGCTCAACAGTACGCCAATTGCACTCCATTGCCGCTCATTTCCAGGTATTTTTCATCGCAGCCATTGATCCTATCATAACTTCAGTAACAGAACAAGATCCTGTGATGAACGAAGAATCCCTAATTGACCGAGATTCAGACATCTTTGATACCAAAATCACCATTTCTCCCATCTCTATGTACAGAAGCGACCTGTCAGATAAAGTAGGAAGGCATATACCATTCCTTGAAGCAGTCCAGGCCACCATAGTCCCTTATGCTGTCAAAATTGATTTCCCCTCTCCTGAATTTATAGGTTGGTGCACCGAACAGTATTCACATGAAGAAAAGGTCGTCGTGAATAAACAAGGCTCTGAGGTCATGTGTAGGGTAGAGAGTCTGTCAATTCGAGATTCCCTCAGTATACTAAAGTCTTTCTCCGCAATGTCTGAACCTTTCAATGAAGAAAAGCTAATTAGGGTATACAAAGAATGTCCCTCAAAGGTCTGAGATTTGTTTTTACGGACAATTGTCAAACAAGAAGATTTTTCATAGAGTCTGTCTTTGCCAATGAATGTGAGTATAATGGTTATTGAAGTCCAATGGATATGTTCCTTGTAGAGTCAAATTTTAGGTCTAGACAATGATAAACATGTGGTTGAAGTCATGCTCGATTTCCTTTTGACCTTTTTTCAGTCAGAGTCTGGTATGTTAGTCTGCATCAGTTTTGATTAATTCATAGCTGATAATATCCATAAACAACTAGTGAATTTTCGTTCTCTAAGGCATTTCAAATACTTCACCTATCTGCTGAAGATTTTCCTGGAGACCAATAAGAGAGAATTTCCTGAAGCAGCATTTGTATCAACTGAATGTAAAAGGATTTCATTGCTCATCTTCATCAACAAAGTCATGTCCATGGTTTACAGTTTGAATTTCAATACCAACCTACCTAGAGTTTTGGATGACATGAGGAGCTATCTACAGCCAAATCCAGAAAACAGAGTAGGGGATTATGTATTATTCATGCACTCAACAGTAATCTGGGTTAATGGTTGTCATGAATCCCCCTACCTATTGCTTATTTTTCTGACCCCCAGAATCTTTGCCATTGAATTCTTGAAATTGCACAAAGCCTCCAACCTCAAGTTCCCTTTTATCATTGGCCCTTTCATTGTCAAAACTAGATCATGCTTATCTCAGATTCAAGCAAAGCTCAAAGAGTTTGGTTTTGCACAACTATAGGGAAGAAGATATGGTCCACACCAAATCATATCCAAGAGAAGATTAATGAACAAACATGCCCCTTATGAGCATGAACATGTTGAGGGTTTTGATAAACTTGCAAACCTAGAAGTCTGTGTTGATATGGAAGCAACCCTACAACAAATTCAAACACAACAAGTGGAGGCAACCCTACAACAAAGTCAAACACAACAAGCTCCTAAGAAACTGATAGTCAAGGTTCCTAAGATGAGTGTTTACAGCAAGAGAAGCAGTTCAGAGGCCATGGGCACCAGTGATCAGCAGACTGCTCCTAAGAAGATGAAGATTACACAGTCTCCACATATAGTGAATATGGAGGAGGAAGAGCCCAGAGAACAAGTAAATCTGGATATGGTGGAAAGTGGCAATAGCACTGTAGAGGTTGAAAAGCAAAGCAAGCTCCAAAGTGAAGGAAGCCCAAGAACCTTTAGCAACAAGAAACATGTTTTTGATAAAACATCTGGGGAAGCTTATCTAAAGAAGATTTGGTAAAACATTATGCTGAGAAGGGAAACATAGCTCTGGGTGATATATTATTAATTGGATCAATCCCCATTGCGGATTGATCATGTCGGATATTGTAAAAGACCAAATCCCCTTTTGTGGATTGGTCATAACATAATTGTAATAGGCAGAATAAGAAGTCGGCCCCAGAATATATTAAAGGTGGTTATAACCACCCAGATTGAGAAGTCGGCCCTGCCAGTGAAGAGACATTTCCACACGTGCCAGAATTGTATAAATAAGGAGGCTAGCGCCTCTCTTAGACACACACTCACTTGTTCATTGAAAGACAAGTTTCAAAGCTGCAGTTGAACAAGAGAGAGAGAGAGAGAGAGGCGCATCCTTGGGAGAGAAATTTATGTATTTGTTTGAGTTATCTCTTGGCATTGTATTGGCTATCTATAACAAGGAATTTTTGTTGGGTTTTCTCCCCCATGAGGGTTTCCCAAGATAAATGATGTGTCTCTTGTGATTGTGTATTTCTCAGTGATCCTATCTTATGCTATTGTTATTTATACCATTCCTAGAGGTCTGTGTTGATATGGAAGCAACCCTACAACAAAGTCAAACACAACAAGTGGAGGCAACCCTGCAACAAAGTCAAACACAACAAGCTCCTCAGAAATTGATAGTCAAGGTTCCTAAGATGAGTGTTTATAGCAAGAGAAGCAGTTCAGGGGCCATGGGCACCAGTGATCAGCAGACTGCTCCTAAGAAGATGAAGATTACACAGTCTCCACATATAGTGAATATGGAAGAGGAAGAGCCCAGAGAACAAGTAAATCTGGATATGGTGGAAAGTGGCACTAACACTGTAGAGGTTGAAAAGCAAAGCAATCTCCAAACTGAAGGAAGCTCAAGAACCTTTAGCAACAAGAAACATATTTTTGATCAAACATTTGGGGAAGCTTATCTAAAGAAGATTTGGTAAAACATTATGCTGAGAAGGGAAACATAGCTCTGGGTGAGATGAGAGATTTAGTCCCTAAAGTGGAAAAGATTGCTCAGCATAAATATTATATGTTCATAGTAAGGGATGTTGAGAAGAGGACCTTTAATATTGCAGTTGCAGATGAAGACAAAGTATCTGAGATCAAGATAAGGTATGAAAACATCAGTGCTCTAGACAAGGTCAAATTGCATAGGAATACCAGTGATATGTTATATTTTGATTACCTAGGTTTAAGCTTGAAGAATTCAAAGCTGTCATCTTATGCAATGAAAATGGAAGGGCAGTTGAGGGAAGAAAAAACATCCAGCAGAGCTTGGCAGACTCAGGTCAAGAGGTTGGAATCTGAAGGCCCTCAAGGGGTGAAATCCTCATTAGATGAAAAAGACAAATTGATTAAAAGTTTGAAGAAGAGATTGAAAATGTCTGCCACAGAGCATCCACAAACAGGAGAATTGGTTGCTCTAGAACAGAAAAATGAAACACTCTGTCAAGAGACATTGTACTACAAGGCTAGGGCGTTGCAGCTGGAAAGAGAAAAGGTGAAGTGGTCATAAGAGAAAACAAAATTGTTGAACAGGGTTGTAGTTGTACCTCCTACTACAGAAGTTGGGCCAAACACTGAAGGACTTGTCCAGGCTATGTCACAAGTTAGCCTGAAAGAAGGAGAAATCAAAGGGTTAAAAGGGAGAATAGAGAAAATGAAGAAGGATATGCAAGCAAAGGATGAAAGAATGGCTCAATTTCAAAAGGAGAATCAAGCCTTGCAGGAAAGAATAAATAAGTTGAGGATGAGATTAAGAGGCAAAGGCTTGTTGCAAGGAGCCAATCGTATCATCTGGGACTCTATAGTTGTTGAAGCTGCCAAGTTCAGAGTGTATTTGAATTTCATCAATGATAAAGACATCATAGCCATCGCAGCCAAAAGCAGGTGCACTATTGTAAATGAGACTTTAGCAAAGAAGCCATCAGAATGGGCCCAAATTCCATAAATCTACTCAACTACATTCCTATTATAGAACTTCAGACTATTGGAGTTAAAGACAGGACTACATTGATTATCTAGGCCAGGAGGGTTATTTCCAAACATAACCTGTTGAAATCAGTCCAAACCAAGGCAACACAGATGGAGCAAAGTGTGCAATAGTTCAAAGATTTGTTTGAAAAAATGTTTATCCAAGGCCTCCCACCATTTTGGGATGGCAAAGGAAAATTATATGATCAGGAAGAATACAATGCTCGCCTCACTCAATGCAGAATGGATCACTCCAAGTTTGAAACTCTGGAGGAAAATCTGAAAGGAGCTACACTAGTTGAACATCTGATTACATATTTTGAATCAGTTCAAAGCAGTCAAACTTGGACTACCAGTCATGTCATATGCTTCCTACATTGACCTCGAGATATTGATCAAAGAAATGGCAAATTATGAAATCCCTTCTGACTTGCAATGGAAAGAGATAGTACAGTTGGGTAAGACAAAGTGCAGTTTTCCAAGGTCTAGTCGATGATGTCCAGGTGTCACTAAATATGGCAGATCAAATGGAATACTAGAGCAGAGCAAGTGGCGACGAAAGAAACTAAAACATCAGCGGAGTCGAAAGCCAGATCATGAAACATTTTCTTGCTAAATCATTGTAATCAGTTTCAAACCGAAACTGTCATTTGTAATCATTGTAATCAGTTTCAGAAACTGAAACGTTTCATTTCAATCATTGTAATCGGTTTCAAACCGAAGGAACTCAACTTGTATAAATATTAGGAGTTCCAAATGTATTAGGGTTGGCAGAAGTGCAAGGGCACGATTTTAGCTATTTAGAACTTGAATGTAATTTTCTGAAGCTGAATTGAATACACATGCAGAAGTCTTGAAATTTCCATGAAAAGATTCTAATGGTGGTGATCTGAGTTTTGTCTCTTCTCTTTGTATGTATTTCATGTATTTTTTATTTCATTTTCACTGTGTTCTGTTTAAATTGGATAGTCAAAGGCCCAGAATTCATCTCGTGATGCTCTAGACTGAAGCAATTTAAACTGTGTTAAGTTCTTCCTAACTAATTCAGAATTCATTTATTTAATGCTCCGATGCAATTATATGTTTTCTTTTCTTCCTACAAATTATAACTCATATTTATCGCCTCATATAGCCTTTATCCTCTCGAGAGTTCTACCGACCAGTCAGTGCTTCTATTTGTTTCAGAAGTTTGACTCCATAGCCCTAAGTGTCCCTCCTCTTCCTTGCCAACAAAATTATAAAAAAAAAAAAAAAAAACAACCAAACCTAGCCATTGGTTGTCAAAGAAATACCAAGTGACAGGAGAGAGCCCTCTTTGAGCTGAGCAGGCTAGTACCCATCTCTAAAGTTGGTTTGTAGGCTACCTCTGTCGTTTGTTTTATCAACCAAACAAATTTACAGAGTGCTAACACCTTGGGATCTGCCATGGTTTCCTGGTGCAGCATGAAATAGACTTATGTGGCTTTGAGTACCGCAAAATCAGAGTACATTGCATTATGTGTGGCAATTTGTGAAGCAATGTGGCTTCGCAAGCTCCTTGCAGACTTATTTAGACATGAGATGGATTCCACTGTTATCCATTGTGATAACCAGAGTTGTGTGAAGCTCTCTGAGAATCCTGTGTTTCACGATAAATCGAAACACATCGAGATCAAATACCATTACATCAGAGATATGGTGCAGAGGAAAGCAGTACATGTGCAGTACCTTTAGCACACACGAGCAAGTTGCAGATGTCTTCACCAAACAACTTGCCAGGACGAAGTTTGAGTACTTCATTGAGAGACTTGGCGTGGTGGAGAATGTCTCCCTAGCTGAGAGGGAGTGTTGATGATTGCAACTTCATGAGACATTCTCCAGGTCGTTGTCCTGTGGACTGTGTTGAGACGATCTGTGAGAAATCCCATGTGATGGGTGTGTCATACTCCTCTAGACTAAGTTGAGATGACATGTGTGATCTCTTTTCGTGCTCCTTTGGATTGAGATGATCACCATAAATAAACAGAGACTAAAGTTGGATATCGCTCACCATGAAAGCATGTGCCCTCCCTCTAGCCTCCTCATGCATCTGACCTCATCTCAAGGTGACAAGTCCTCCTCTCCTAGTGAGCAAATGAAGGATCCAAGTGCACCTCCTCTCCTAGATGCGCCCCTCCTCCATGTAAAATGCTCCCTCCAAGAAATAGAAGCTATGGCTCCATGGAAATGCTCTCCTTGCAAGCTCAAACAACATAAAAGCCTCTCCTCAAGCTCTCAAGGGTTTCTCTCAAACCCTTATGAAGTGTGCCCTCTTCCTCCTCAAGATATGCGCCCCTCTTCTCTTCTCCAAAACTCAAAAGTGAAGAAAATAAGTCTCCAAAACTCCCTTTACCCTCTCTTTAGCCTCCTTGAGCCAAGCCCTAAAAGATCAATGGCCTAGATCCAACCTAGCCAAGTCTAATCAATGGGTGAGTTCTCATCCAAAAATATCACTAAGGAAACCCACTTTCCTTGGTTGCTTTATGTCTATTAATTCACCCACATTGTGAATTAATTGTCACTTTATCACTTAAGTGACATGTTTCACTTTTGACTTAAATCTCCTAAGTCAAAGTGAAATTAGAGTCATAAAGTAAAGTATAAGGGTAATAGTCTTCCCCCTTTGTGCATAAAGACTCAGAAGCACATGGGGACCACTTTCCAAGGTACCAAAATCCCAACACTCCCTCTTACCAAGGAAAGTGCTCGTCACCACCAATATCATCCCTGCAATGGACATGGTTGCCTCCTGGCATATGCTCGGTGAGTATGGTTGTACCCTGTTCACTGAAAGTGGACCCTGTCACAGATCTGCTCAACCTGTGTGATCTATAAATGGAACTAACTCTCCATCTATCCAAGATCACCTAGATCTCGATCATCACACCAAGATCTCCACCTTGGTCTCCCACCAAGGATTTCCTCCTACTCCTGGCCTCTGACCAAGAGTCTCTACTCTTGGCATCTCACCAAGAGTCTCACTCTCTTGGTCTCTCAGCAAGAGTCGTGAACTTGGCCTCTCGCCAAGTCACCTCCACCTGAAGCGGATCCAAAACCTGATCTTCCCGTCTCATAAGCTATGTAAGGCTCAAGCCTCTGTGGTGCCCTGATCCTCCTCCTCATCATCCTCTGATGCACTAAAGTTGTAGCACCAACTCTCTGTCTCTTTGTCTACTCAGCTGCTCTGAAACTGTAGCTATACTGGGTGGACGAGTCACCCACTCTGAAGCTATCTAGGGACATTGAGTATCATCTCCCTCTGAATCATTGTTGTGCGTCAGTCAGTCCTCATCAACTCGGTCTCCCCAACTAATGCTGGATGGTGTAATAGCAGACAAGGTAGTCATGAATGCACACTCTCTGGCAAACTTCTCCTCGAACTCCATCTCCTCTGTTGTCGTTGCTGACACATCCTGCTTCTTCTTCTTCTTAGGAAACTGTCATGCATAGTGACCCATCTCTCCACAAGCAAAGCATATCACTGTGCTCATGTCTCTCCTCTGCCCACTGTTGTTGCTTCTCTCTCCTCCCTGTGGTGGGGCCCCAAACTTGGGAAACCTGGGACCCTGCCGACCTCCACGGTCAGTCTTCTTCTTGCCCTTTGTCCAAATAGCAAGGTCCTCAACACCTGGAACTGTCTTCTACTGCTACTACTGTTGTCAAGAAGCCTCAACTGCAAGCCTAATCTCCTCCTAGACGAAGTCATGCCACATCCTCTCCCATGTAGGCATAACCTCCCTGGCAACAATGCCCCGTACAAATGGACCCCACGGTTTGGTGAAGCTATTCATAGCTTACCTCACCAAAGAGTTAGGGTTCACAATCTCTCCGACGGATGCCAGCTCGTCTCTGATCTGAGTGTATCTGCCAAGGAATGAAGTAACCGTCTCATCTTCGAGCATGTGAATGCCCCTGAGTCGGTCATGAAGAACCATCTTTCGGTTCTCATTAGAGCTCTCGTACAACTTGCACAGAGATGCCCACATCTCATATGCACAAGTCTTCTCAGTCAAGTGGGGAATAATGTGATCTCTCATAGCATCACATATGATCCTCTTTGCCTTGTTGTTCCTCCTCCTGAACTCTGCCACCAAGGCGAGTGCAGTGACAGGAATGGGAGGAAAATTTTCCTCGACTATGTCCCATAGCTCGAGGTCCTCTAAGACAAAGACCATCCTCACCTTCCAAGGCGACCAATTGCTAGCCCCGGCTAGCATGTCCTCCACACGCATCTGAGATACTGACATGTTTGCCAACTGCGCTCACTCTGATGCTCTCAATGCAAAGGAACATTGCCTCACTCTTGCCAACACGGGTGTGAAAAGAGGCAAGTGAATCCACGACCTCACTCCTAATCAGTAGGTGTGAAAAGAGGTCTTCAACTACAGCCTCACTCCTGTCCGCGCAGATGTGAAAAGAGGCTGTCCACAAGTGTCAAAAACTGCCCAATTGTCCTCTGCAAAAATATGCCCTCTAACAACCACTGAATGAGTCAATGGATGTCCACAAAAATCTGCCAAGAAGATGTATATGACAGCCAACAAAATGTTGTCCCAACTGCTCAAAATTTCAACCACCTCCGCTCTGATACCATGAATATTTTCAGGTCCTATCAAGCTTGCCTACTGGGTTTGTCTTTGACCACCGTTAGGCTCTAAGTTTCAAATTTTATATAAAGTATTTGATGTTGTTTTAGGACAGCCAACAGTCCAAGAACTTCTTGTTGATTTGTTACGGTTGCACTTCCAATTTTAGGTGCTCTAGCATGTAGTTTTAGTAACCAGAAGTTAACACATGCATACTAAAAGAAGTACAACACACCTAAAGATCTTTACAGCTGAAAATAAACAGATCTAAGAGACTAACACATGCATTTTTGTACACAGATATTTTTGGTCAACATGACCCTGGATAAAACCCCCCCGGGGAAAACCAGTTTGGGATATATGTCTATATAATGATGATCAAAGCAAGAGATACAACAAGTAATGAAATACAATGGAACTTGTATACATAGCAAGCTCCTTACAAGCCTAGCCACAAGAACCAGAAAGAGAAGTGCCCAAACTCAGGGGTGCCCTCTTCCTTTGTTGCCCTCAGCACTGAACTAAAGCGCTCTATCTCATCTGTGACCCAATGAAGAAATCACTCCAAAGGAATGTGTTGTCTTGTGATGCCTCTCCACTAAAACTGTCAGAGATCGAATCCTCCAAGCAGATCTGCTACCAAGTAGTTGTCAATCCTCTCCACAGGTGCACCCTCCTCCTAGCAGAAATGATCACCATAAATAAACAGAGACTAAAGCTGGATATCTCTCACCATGAAAGCATGTGCCCTCCCTCTAGCCTCCTCATGCATCTGACCTCATATCAAGGTGACAAGTCCTCCTCTCCCGGTGAGCAAATGAAGGATCCAAGTGCGCCTCCTCTCCTAGATGCGCCCCTCCTCCATGTAAAATGCTCCCTCCAAGAAATAGAAGCTATGGCTCCATGGAAATGCTCTCCATGAAAGCTCAAACAACACAAGAGCCTCTCCTCAAGCTCTCAAGGGTTTCTCTCAAACCCTCATGAAGTGTGCCCTCTTGCTCCTCAAGATATGCACCCCTCTTCTCTTCTCTAAAACTCACAAGTGAAGAAAATGAGTCTCCAAAAGTCACTTTACCCTCTCTTTAGCCTCCTTGAGCCAAGCCCTAAAAGATCAATGGCCTAGATCCAATCTAGCCAAGTTTAATCAATGGGTGAGATCTCATCCAAAAATCTCACTAAGGAAACCCACTTTCCTTAGTTGCTTTATGTCTA